>OZ018319.1:31578708-31646580 GCA_963969495.1 Ceratothoa steindachneri
CGGCAGAGGCCTGTCTAAAATCCCAACAGTGGGAACACGAGGCAAAAAAATATAAAATGACAACAAAAGAGGTAAAATATGATATTAAAACGAAGGCAATGCCCTCGCAACCAGGGTAACAAAAACTAATATACTTCTTCACCCCTATCACACCTACCACACATTTCACCACCAAGCCTATCAAAATTACATCTGACTATTGAGAGACTGCTATGATTTTCGTGTTGTGATTATTTCTCTCTCGTACATTATATTTGCAAAAGGATGTAACGTCAAGCGGAAAATGTTAAACGTTCCCCGAAGATTTTTTTTTTTTCGCGTAAAATTTTCTAAGTACAAGTTTTTTCCTCCAAGTATAAACAATAAGTTAAAGTGTGATACATAAAAAATACCACCCAAAGTGCCAGTGACACCATAACTACGGAGTACGTCAAGTACATAACGTCCCAGAATTTTCATTCTCAAAAATGGTAAAGTGGCATTGGACATTAAAAAAGTTCATTTTTTCTCCTATCCTTCCTCCTACTATAACTTCAAACCCAATAAACCGACAGACTAAAGACCGACAATGACGAAATAATGAACGATATCCTGCGAATTAGTCTTAGGACTCTCCCCGAAAGGCCTAAACCTGACCGTGGGGAGGTCTTTGCTAAAGTGTACGGGGACTTGGACGTCGCGCTCGTCAAGCTAATAGATACAGCGTTCGGTTACAAGGCAATATGCCAAAAAGAAGCGGACGCAGAAGTTCTAGTCTCATCCAAGCCCACCCATATATTCATTAAAGTCAATTTGACTCCCAATTCCCCCCCGCCTTCCCCAATCCAAGCGCACAGGAGCATTGTATGCAGAAGGTTAGACTCCTGGGTGGGTCACCACGCGTGCAATGTAATCAAAGAGGAGATAGAGCGTAACCACCAATGGACAAATGTAACGGAAGTGATTAAATTCAAAGAGTACACACATGTATTCAAGATCATCTTCCAGGACACAGCCATGGCCCAAAAGGCAAAAGAACGTGGCCTTGCTCTTCCATGTCAGGGTGTGTCCGGACTAAATAGAGAGCGAAGAGTTTACAGAGGCGCAAATGTACTTCAAATGCTACAAGTATAACCAGCACATAACTAGAACATGTCCGCAAACCCACGACCTATGCTCGAATGTGGTCAATCTGGCCACATATAGAAGGACTGCAAGAGCAGTACACGTAGATGTGTAAACTGTAACGGTGAACACGGGGCCATAGCAATGTCATGTCCAGTTAAAAAGGAAGCCATAAAAAGGGTGCAACAACAAAATAAAGAGGAAGAGGAGGCAAAATCTAACAGGACTTACGCCAAGGTTGCAAAAGCAGCAATCAATGAAACCTCAACCCAGCGGACCTACCTTAAGGTCGAAAGTGAACAATCAACAAAGATCATGTGCTGCATCTACTATGCGCACATTGCGAATCTTACAAACCTGGGAACCTTCAGCAAAGAGCTGAACCAGATGCTCGTCAATAACGGCATGTAAGAGATTTGGTTCCCTGAGAACACCGCCTCAAAGGATATGCTGAGAATACAAATGCAGCCTCACAGAAAAACCCATGTAGAAATGGAGACATTCACCCCACCGCCCAATAGTTGAAAATATCACGCCAACTCCAGCAGCAAACCAATCCTCCCAACAAAGAGCCCGCAGTAAAAGATCTCCCAACCGATAAAGAGTAAGATCTACCTCAACATCAACGGATCATAAGCATAAATATCACGGCAGGAAGATAAACTTGAAAATCTATACCACGGCTCACAACCCATTTCCCAACGCCCTAACAGACAAAACTATCAGTGAGGGCGTTACAACAGGTATGTACAAATGGGAATAGGACGAAGACATCCCGGAGAAGGTGGTTAAAGAAGCCCTCCTTGGGATGGTCCGATTGAACCAAGAAGCTTTCGCCACGATCTCAACCGCTGAATTCAATAAGAAAAGATCCGGGAAAACTAGTCCCCACCACATAGCCCCTCCACCCCAAAGAAGCACGACAAAAGGAACAACTAAACTATAGACAACATGGATAGACTAACAAAAGACTTAACAATTCTACAGATGAACGCTGACGGATGGGACAACAAACAAACGACATACGGCCACATAATTAGACAATACAACTCTGATATAGTCCTAATTTCCGAACATGGAGGTAGTACCGCGCAAAACCAAATAAAGATCTTCAGCTAAAATGTCATCTCCAAAAAACACAGCGTAGAACGATTCGATGGCGCTGCCATCGCAGTCAAAAGGGAGATTCGATTAAAAAAACTTTCTATCTTAGACGAATCATATGTGACTATCGAGATCCAAACAACCCTGGGACCCCTAGTGGTGTCCACAGGATACCAACCCCCAAGACGAGACTACATCCCGATGCACAAATTTCTTCAACTCTGTGCACATGGAAGAATAGTTTTGTTTGCGGGGAACCTCAACGCCAGATGTAAGGAATCGGGATATACCGGACGAATGAACAACAAAGGAAAGAATCTGAAGACCCTTTTAAATAGGAACATTGTAGTCCGCGCGGGACCCGACTTCCCCACCTTCATAAATGAGCGATACGCTACAAAACCAGATATCATTCTAACCAGCTCGCAGTTTTCCTATACCTATTTCATTCAACCCGGCCCCTTGATACCAAGGGACCACATCGCCACAATGATCAAAATATCCTCCAGTCCAATCCAAATTCCAGTTAAGGAGAGGAAATGCTTCTCCCGAACAAACTGGGAGGAGTACCGAAATATCTTTAATGAATACGTCCCTCAACCCCTTAAAGAAGCCACACTGGAAGAAATCGACCAGGAACTGGCAACACTAACAGAGAAAATGGTGGAAGCGTACCGCGCAACATGCCCAAATTGACCTACAAGACTTTACCAGCACCAGTATGGACTAAAGAACTACATGACCTATCAGTCGAGTACAAAAGACTGTATGAAGAAATCAGACTACTAGGAACTGACAGACAAAGGAGCAGGCGACTAAGAATAGTAAGGAGGGAAATGATAGCACTCATAAGGGAGCTACAGACTACCTTATGGAATGACATTTTAAAAAACTCGAAGAGGAGATAGACCCTCGAACCTTCTGGAATACGGTATAGATATCAGAGGAAAAACCTCCGCACAAAGACATCTACCTCAGAAGAGAAGATGAGACTAAACTAGATGACGAAGAAGAAACGGAAGAATTCAGAAACTTCTGGAAGAACGTCTTTACCATCTCACCAGAAGAAAACGAACAATTTGACCTTCATCTTCCATTTCGTGGGTGAAATTCAGACACGTTGAGGGATCCCTTCCCTTCCTTGATATCCTTATAAGTGCCCAGGAGTCTAAATTTGTGACCCAAGTATACGTTAAGGCCACGAACTTGGGCCTCTGCTTAAACGGTTCTTCTGAGTGTCCTGAACGTTACAAGAGATCAATCATCAATGCCTTAGTTAACAGGGCAATTTATCATTCATCCTCGTGGACAGCTGTTGATCTCGAACTTAAGAGGTTCCCCGACCTCTCGTTAACAACGGCTACCCACAAAAATCCATCGACGCCACCATGAAAGAGAAAATGAACTTGGTTGCTAGTCCTGGCGTCAGGTCTACTTTGAAGAAGAATAATATTATCGACCTTTATTACAAGGCCAACATAAACACCGGCTATCGTGAAGCGAAAAGGCTCTCAAAGCCATTCTCCATCGTAATGTGAGCCCAACCCACTCTAATACGGATATATCTAATTATATACTACGAGATCAAGAAAACTAGTAGTTGCATCATGAAGAACAGCTGTCTCCCCCCGACAAGCGAGTTGACCGCCGTTAAAAGAAGCACGTTTTCAAACGTTCATTTTCCTTTGCCTCCTTTGCCAGAGAACTAGACCGGAGCGACAAATAGTCAGACTTTGAATTTGAATTGTTGTAAGAGTAGATATGGGTAGGGGATAGAGATAGGGTGTGTGGACAAATAGCGGAAAATAGACAAGTGGTTAATAGAGAAAGTGTGGTAGGGTGCAAAGAAATGCTAGTGCCTGGTGATCAGGCCTATCGCTTTTAAGTATTTTTGGTTTTGTGGTTTCTTTGTTGAGTTTAAGTTAATATATATATATATATATATATATATATATATATATATATATATATATATATATATATATATATATATATATATATATATAAAATATGGCGTTCAAGCCATTTGTCTTCAAAAAACAATTAATGTCCTTGGGTATGATATGCGCATTTGCTGTTGTGGTAATAATTACCTTAGTGTTGTCTTTAGTGTCTTTGCTTTGTTCATATATCTTGTAGTGAGTGTAATTCGTGTTTTTTGTTCTTTCGTGGATCTCTTCTTCGGTAAAGTTGGGTCTTCATCGGTGAATTTGTAGCAAAGGATGGGGGATCATCCCTCTCTAGCGAAAAGAGGCAGCCTGGAATGCCTACGAGTACTTCTACGGACAATTATCGACATCTCAAATGGCTAGGTGCTAATTGCAAGTAAGGAAAAAGAAGTAGAAAAATTAGTGTCCCAGGAAGCAATAGAGACACTAAAGGGAATAGGACTAACGCCCAAAATCCCGCCCCAGATAACTGCAAACATAAGTATCAGATGCGGGAAAGTCAACATTTAATTATATCAATACCATATTATATCTATGGGGGAGGGACCAATAACTTAAAAGTGAACCGACACGGGGACGGATCGCCACGAGTTTCGACGGGCGGAACAGCGAGAAAGAGTGCAACGAGGTCAGGTAAAATTTGGGCAATGGCAAAGCTCAAAGTTATTTAAAGAGGCATGTACAAAAATATAATTTTATTTACATAAAAATAAGAGACTTAATGGGCAAAATTACATCAGAGAATTAATGGGCAAAATTACATCGGTTAACGAGTGTGTGTGTGTGGGGGGGGGGAATTGTATTTATGCATCAGACTCTAAAGTTAAAATTTAATGTATTCCAGAAGGAGACTATTCAAATGGGGAGGATTAACTCATTCGAGTTGCTTGAAGGGGGAGAGGGGTTGGCTTACGGAGGATTCCGGGTGAGACGTCAGGGTAAGGTTTCACGGATGTCTTCTGCAGGCAATAAACGTGGGGGCGAGGGCGCTGGGAGTTTCTGAGCGGGAAGTTAACGTGGTGACGGTTCTCCAAAAGGGGGGGGGAGCGGTAACGTCCGGTCCAGGGGAGAGTATTTCGGCCAATTGAAAACGAGGAGCGAACGAGGAGGGCTTCGACAGGAGTTGATGAGTGGAGTCGGAAAAATCGCTCGGTGGCGATCGTCAAATGGAATTACCACACTGGCTGGGTTAACTCCAAGACACAAAAGTTCAGCCGTCACTTTGCTTTGTCGTTAGCACCTGACTTGTAACTAGGTAAAACTTCTTGGGTCCGGGCGAGACTCCTCAACTCTGTGTCTCCCACATGGAAGACGAGCCCTATAAATATCCGAGGCTCCCTCCTGCAGGGGTGGGGGAAACAGCGCTACTCTCGAATGGCCTCGAATCTCCACGTCGAGGCTATTCTAACCCGTGTAAAGGTGGTCTGTGGTGGACGCGGTTCGAGACTACCCCTTGTGGAAAGCGGGGGGCGGAGGCTTACCAATTTAAGCCTAACTAACTTCTAGAATCTTCTCCAGCGCAAGGACATTACTTCCGTGCTGGAAAAGAAATTCCACGTGGAATTCCCCCACAGGGTGGGTTCTTATGACAAAGAGGAAATGAAAGAAATAGAAAAAAAATCATAAAGCATTAAAATAAATGAAATAATTAGATTTGGCCACCACATACGTCTTTAAAATTGTGTGTGCAACAACAGATATGGCAGCAAAGATATTCCAACGAGCACTGCTCATGTTTAACATGAGAATTCCACCAGAGAACATGGAGCGCGAGAAACATTAATATTCAAATATGCTTCCGCTGCTATAAGATGGAGGACGACTTGCCGCGTGACTGCACTGAGAAAGATACAGTATGTTCTGAGTGCGGACAGAAGAACCACGGATGGAGACAGTACAAGTAAAGTACTAAGAAATGCGTGAACTGCCATCGGCCACATAGGAATATGGCAATGGCATGCCTCCAAAGAAAGGAAATAATAGAACGAAAGGAAAGAGAAGCGAGAAACGAAGAAGAAACTAGAAGAAATGCAACATATGCAGGAGTGGCTAAAGCAACTGAAACAAATGCAGAAAGCACATATCCATCTAACTGTGCCACAAGTGGCATCAACGGAAGTGCTCACATGCATACTCCATGCCCATGTGATGAATATTGGGAAACCGGGCACCTTCGCTACGACACTCAATAAAATGGAATGAAGAAGATGTGGTTTCCTGACAACCCCCCGTCATCTTAAATCCTTAAAATCAACGTCGCCTCAGCGTCGGCACCAACGAGCAATGAGGAACAAACATACTACTGAAGATAACGCAATTTCAAACATCTCGGTGCAAAGTAATGAAGGAGACAAAATAGTACACATGGAAGCACAGGAAATAAAACTTAAAGTCTACAGCGATGAATGCTCCCCCATCCCGAGAGGCAAGAAGTAGGAAGACATCATTAAGGCAATTAAAGAAGGAAAATGCAAATGGGCATTCAAAGGAAAGACAGGAGAAGAAGACGAGGAAGAAGTACAAAAACTCTTAATGGAAGATAAAATTCGAATCTACCCTCGCGACTGCGTTACTGTCTGCCATTCTACATTTAAAAGTGTGAAGAATGGTTGGTTTAAAGACAACGAAGCGGAACCCAACAAGAGATCGACCCGCCAGAAGTCCAGAGATCTCTAGACGACCAAACTTAATAAACAATGGAACCAGAGAAGAGAAGAAAGCTCAGCATTCTGCAAATCAACACTCAAGGATGGATCGGTAAAACATCGACATTAGGAAATAACTTCAGAGAGATCGATCCAGACAATATTAATATCAGAACACGGAGTGAATCCAGAAGGAAAAACAATGAAATTGTTCGATTACACTGTCATAAATGTGAACCCTTCAGGCGAACTTCATGACGGGGCGGCCATAGCAATAAGAAGAGGGCTGAAGTTCAAAGAAGTTAATAATTTGGATGAGGCATACTTGGTCGTAAAAATTGAAACGGAATTAACGCCAATCATAGTAGCCACGGGATACCAAGCACCAAGAAAAAATTACCTTTCCCCGCACAACCTATTTAAAATCTTTGCCATGGGTTTCCGAACCATCTTTATGGGAGACCTCAATGCCAGAAAGAAACATTTTCAAGAGAATAAGGCCAGACTTTCCAACATATGTCACAGGCAATGCAGCTACAAAACCAGACGTCGTGCTAAGTAGCTTCAATATACCATACAACATCCACATGCAACCAGTTACTTTTGCATGTAGCGACCATGTTGGAGCACATTTGCTCATGAATCAATACCCGATACAGGTACCGGTACCGGCGAGGAAGGATTACAAGATGGAAAACTGGGCAGGTTACGCACAAGATCTTAGTAACTTTGTCCCAAAGGATCTCACTGACGCCAACCTGGAAGATATTGATGAAGAGAACTCAAAATTAACAAGAACGATCATTGAGGCGGACGAAAGATATATACCAAAGACAAGATACCGTACTCTTCCACATCCTCGATGAACAGAGGAAATGAAGAGAGAGTAGGCAACTAAGAGGAATACTAGACCAAATGATTCTCCATGGACCAAATAGAGAGCGATACGAAGAAATTAGAAGACGGAGAGAAGAACTGAGGCATCTCATAGAAGAACAGCAAAGCCACATATGGGATAGTCTAATAGAGAAAATAGACGAAGAAAGAAGACCAAAAGAGAACTGGAGACTAATAAATATACTTAAAGGCAGACCCCCGAGAGAAAAAAATAACAATGAACGGCGAGAAAAGATCCAAGAAGAGAAGACCACATAAGAACTTTTTCGTAATCATTGTAAATCAGTGTTCTCCATAACACCAGAAGAGGACGGAGACTTCAATCCAGAGATAGACAAAATGATCCGCACAGTTTGCGAGAAAACATACCAAAGATCACTCCAGCACCAAGTGTAGAGCGAGAAAGGGACGAGATTCTGGGTACAGTGGCCTACATAACAACGGAAGAGATCAAAGGCGTAATACAATCATTCAAACAGAAAGCGCCAGGCCCCTCAGAAATAAGCAGAATTAATCTTACCAAGGCACCTAACACAATAATCAGAACATTAAAGAATATTTTTAACGCGTCCCCGATAGCTATAAACTAGCCGAAATGATATTCGTCCCAAAGCCAGGCAAACCACCAAACCACCTCACCAGTTATCGACCAATATCGCTATTGAACTTCAGGGGCAAAGTCTTCGAGGAAATCCTTAACAGAAGACTAAAAGAATATCTTGAAGAAAATTAGCTTTATAATGATTATCAGTTCGGATTCAGAAGAGGCAGAGACACCACAACTGCACTTGGCATAATAACAGAGAAAATAGCAAAGCCCAAAGCAGAGAATAACTACATCGATCTGGTAATGAGAGCTGGAGAAAAAGCATTCGACAAAGTCTGGGTCGGGCAAGGGTATTCCACCCTTTCCAACTTTGACTACCGAGGTTGCTCAATCTGAGTCCTCACCAATCTGTCCTCTTTTAACTCAAAACTTTCCGTCTCCCAGAGCTATAAACCCTCTTCTAAAGCTTCTTCCGACTTCCCATTAAACACTTCACTATCAGTTCACTTGAACTGAGAGTCAGAAGTGTGGGGAGTTTCTCCAGGAGCAAGTCGGCCTCGGGATTCCTCCTCTTTTGTGCCCCCCTTTCCCGATCGTGGGTGGGGTACAGAGGGGAAGAGTAACCGCGAGCCGTACCTTTTCTCCTCCTAAAAATGAAAATAATTACATTTCTGTTTATATATATATATATATATATATATATATATATATATATATATATATATATATATATATATATATATATATATATATATCTCCAACTTCACCTCAGGAAAAAGAAAACAGAATCATTTTTTTCAGAAATATTTATTTCTTTACTTCGAAAAAATCCGAGCTGGGGTGGGATTCGACCGTGCACATTGAGGCAGCGAGCAACCGCTTTGATCTCAATTAAACCGCCCTTCAAATCACTTGGCTATGCGGAAGACTAAAATCTTCTGAATAGACAAGCTTTTCAAAGCACGCTTCGCATGGTCGAACGAGAAGGAGAAAGAGAACTAATTGGGGATTCAAAGGCTAAAGGATAAATTGGGTTAAGCACGTGGCAAATACACAGATGCATATATCTCTCATGAGCGCGAGAGATTGATGAAATAAATCCAACTTCACCGCAGGAAATAGAAAACGGAATAATTTTTCTTCGGAAATATTTATTTCTTACTTCGAAAAAAATCCGAGCTGGGGTGGGGTTCGAACCGAGCACATTGAGGCAGCGAGCAACCGCTTTGATCTCAATTAAACCGACCTTTAGAATAGACAAGCTTTTCAAAGCACGCTTCGTATGGTCGAACGAGAAGGAGAAAGAGAACTAATTGGGGATTCAAAGGACAAAGGATAAATTGAGTTTGTCCTTTGAATCCCCAGACTTGTTTCTCATTGGGGTACGCCTGGTAGTGGTTGAATTGCATAGTTTCCTTGTTCTTGTATTTGACCGACGCCTCACCTAGGAGGCTCATATTCGCACCTCCAGGGTCTCTTGTAACCGCGCCATGGATATACTTCGTTCCGTGACGTTCATTCCGTGAGTTTTATGCATCCGCAGCTGAGAACCTACTTGTCGATGCTGAGGAGATGCCACTCGCTCTACGCCGTGCACAGTGCATTATTCGCCTGCACCCGCGAGCCCGGCACCTCCCTCAGTCGCCAACATCTCTCACTGCATACGCAGCTGATTTTGAGGGTAACTATGCGCCCGAGAGACGCCAGTCCTACCCTAAACCCGAGCTAGGAAACTTCTTCGAGAGCTAGGTATAGCTCTCAGGCCGGTGGCGCAATTGGTTCTGCCCAGGACGCCACCTTGAAGGGTACCACCTTTGGTTATTTGTCGCCACGCCTCTGCTCATAAAGCTTGAACAGCGCCGGGAGTATTGCGTTCGACCTTTTTGGAGCACACCTCGTGTCACGCTGGAATCGTGCCAGTGTATACGGATGGCTCCAAGTCCCAAGAGGGAGTCAGCTTCCACGCCGTATTTCCTCTGTTTGAAGTCAGCGGGGCTCTGCCAGGCGCTGCGTCTGTACTCAAGGCCTAGCTGGTTGCAATACACCAATCGGTACGGGAGATTACGCGACGTGCCCGGTTCGGAGACCGCATTGTAATCTATAGCGACTCACAAAGCGCCCTGAGTGCTCTCGAGGTATTGGAATTTCCGCATCCCCTGGTTCGCGATATCCGTGATGCCACGGTTTTGGCAAGCCGGGTGGATGTGAGATTATCTTCGGCTGGGTTCCTGGACATGTAGGAATTGCAGGGAATGAGCGCGCCGCCGATGAGGACGCCAAAGATTCCGCGAGGACTCTGCGACTGGACTAGCGTTCCGCTCTTCCTCACACTGACTATATGGCAGGAATACGGGCAGCCCTTCGGGATGCTTGGCAAAGAAGATGCGCCGCGACTGTTCCCATTGACCTACCCCCTAATCCCTCGAAGGTTTCAGGTTGCTTTATGCCGTCCCCGAATTGGACACACTCACGGGACGCACCGCCATTTGATAGAGCGCTCGCCTGCATGTCCCAGTCTGGGTGATCCTCGCGCACGTTACCTGTCCCGGTACCGGGATGGGCGGGGTCGCTATCGCCTGTCCCTTGTACTCGGGACGAGTTCGTGCACATTGACTGGTGGACTTATAGACTTTTGGGGGCGAGGAGGCCGGACATCTCCCTTTTATTTAACTAGTTGTTTTTTTTGTTGTTTGTTATTTTAGTAGGTCGCACGTTCCTGCGCCGAGGGGAGACGGACCTCTTCCGTCGCCAGAGCTTGCTTCCTGCTTATTGCTTTTTTTCTTTATTTTATTTTATTGGGGGGTTTTATTTTTTTTTTTTTTTAGCATCCTCTTTTAAAGATGCCTAATATTAGGCAATGTTCAATACGGCCACTAATGCCCAAGTAGGCAGTCGCCAGATGAGCTCTTAAAAAAAAAAGAAAAAAAAGATGACTGGTGGACCTAGAGACTTCTAGGGGAGGCCGGTACCGGCCTCTAACTAGTACCGAACTAGTTGGGTATTTTTGTTCGTTTTTTGTTATTTTTGTAGGTCGCACGTTCCTGCGCCGGGTGAGGTTGACCTCCCCCCGACGCCGGAGCTTGCTTGTTGCCTTTTTTATTTTTATTGTTGTTTTTTTTTGGGGGGAGGGGTGCATGTTATTTTAAAGTAGCCTAGTACTATGCAGTGGTGAATACGGCGACTAATGCCCAAGTAGGCAGTCGCTAGATGAGCTCTTAAAATTAAAAAAAAACAAAAAACTCAGGAGGCAACACCACAGAAGGTGGATGTTTTCCGGGCTTTCTAAAGCTGCCCCCCCTCCCCTTCCTCTTGAAAAGAAGACAGCAATAAAGGAACTTTGGCTCCTGCGCCCCCAACCAAGGCTGGACTTGGTGACTGGGGGACAATGGATCCTCCAAATGAACGACCTTCGCCTTCATTTTCGTGGCGGAGGGAGGAAAAGTCACATAGCGAATCACCCTTCCCCCGATAATCCTCCCAGACGCCAGCCCCTTCATCTTATTGCTAGGCTAACGGCGCCTGGAATTCTCTATGCGGGAAGCGTACAGCCACTCCTGGAAGAGGGCTACCCCATCTTCTCTAAGCTAGACCTCTATGGCATATTCCTACAATGGAATTACCGCGGACTACGGGCATACTGGAACGACCTTTAAAGGCCCTGGGCATCTGTGAACTACAAGGAATCAGCGTGTCGAGGAAGGCACTAAAGAGTCCACGAAGACTGGGCAACTAAGCCAGCGTTTGGCTCTTCTTCACAACTATTTCTTGGTAGGAAACAGGGCTGCTTGGCAAAGAAGGTGGGAGACGGTTCCAAGGGAACTTAAAGTCGCGTGCCATTGCGCCGCGACTGTTCCCATGGACCTACCAGAAAATGGCGCTTCGGCTTCAGGTTGCTTTCTGTCATCTCCGAATTGGACACACTCGTGGGACGCACCGCCATTTGATGTAGCGCTCGCCTGCACCCTACTGTCACGACTGCGTTGTCCCCCAGACTGTTCAGCACATTATTGTTGAATGTCCCAGTCCTGGCGATCTTCGCGCATGTTACCTGTCCCCGTATCCGAACGCGTTAGTATACACAGATTTGTAGACTACTTGACATTTTCAAGGAGGTTGGCCTCCTCCATTTTATTTGACTCTCTCTGTTGTAGGTCGCATGTTACTGCGTTGGGGGGAGGCGGGCCTCCCCCGAGGCCGTAGCCTGCTTTCTTCTTTTTTTTTGCTGTTACTTTGCCTTGTGTTTTTATCGCTTGTTATTTGTTTTTAATCTAGCCTAGTATTCGACAGTAGCGCGATTACGACCATATTCGGCCAACTAGGCAGTTGCCAGATGGGCTCCTAAAAAATATTTGCCTTGGTGCCCTTCCCACTTTTTCACACGATTACAGTAAACACTTTCTCTTTGTTCTTCTAAATTTTCATTCTATTTAAAAAAAGAAAGGGTGCAGTGGCAGAAAATAAATTGCGAATTACTTATGAATTTAGACGGCGATATTCGATAGTAACATCAAGAATTATCGCCAAAATTGATATTAAGTTTGAAAAAAAAAAACAGAATCTGATTTTCAATAACCTCTCCCTTAGTCTACTGGGAAGCAATGCGTTAGTGATTTCAGTATAGCAATTTTAAAGTGGGAAATGAAGAATATAGATATTGACAAATAAAATTCAACTAATTAAAGCATTAATTACGGTCTTGCACCGAAATACCACCATACAAAGCTTTTGTTGAACTCTTAAATATATGGACTGTCCCGTCCTCCTCACTGAGCAGATCGATCGTAAACATCAAAATTATTTATTTCGTGCCCATTGCATCGCTAATTCGGGTAGATGATGATCGTGTGGAAGGCTCACACGTCAAAGATGAACATTAATTGCAAAGGCGCGTCTCATTTTTCTCTCCTTTGATTTGTAATGATATTAATTTCATTGTCACTTGCCAAGGGCACCATGTCATAAAATGACTAATGGGAAAGGTTCAAAATCGTTCCCTCCGTGACGTTCGGGTATTTTTAAAGTGCTCGTTCAATGCCTTGGGAGAGATTCTCTCACTTCCCACCATTTAGGCTTAATATCTGAAGCCTGTTTGTTACATTAAGAAAAGTTCAACCCTCTTTGAATAATAACTCCCTATCTGTTCCATTAAGTCTTTACAGTGGGGTACACTATGCAGGCTGATACATTTGATACCCTGAGGGGCTGCACATCCTCCCGGCCAGAGCGCAAATTAGGGAGGCCCTTTCACTGGGTTGACTTGAACTCTATGATGGGGCCTGGGAAAGTTGTTGGTGCGCTTCATCCTCGCCCCCACTCCCCACTACATACTTTACCTTTTTATTATTATTATCACCCCTATTATTTATTTAGTAGTATTTATTTGTATCTATTATTAATTATTTTACTATATTTTATGATTATTTATTATGACTTCCCACCTGGAGCGAGTTCGGTCCGGTAGCCATGCTGATTTGGTAGACTGCATTCCATCCTGCGATCACCTAGCACTAGGGTATGATAATAATTGGTGATCACCCACCCTATCTTTAGTGGAGCCACCTATTTCTACTTCTCTTTACTACATACCCCCTTACCCCTTTCCAAACTTGCTCTCCTATCCACAGAGGTTCTGGCTGCCCAGCGCACCTTCGTCCTTTTATGAGCTTTAGTCAAGTGGCAGTGTATACCGTGAGGTTCTTAATGGGTTGAGGAATAAGTTCTTGCACTTTTATAAAATTTATTCATTAGCATTAACAATTTTAGAAAAACTTAATTTTTAATTGATAACAATATGCCATTTAATTAATAATGTATTCTCCGTTGTTATTTACGACTTATTCCCAACGTTTAACTGGTTTTTCGATGCCTCTGCAATAAAAAATCTCTGGATTTTGACTCGAAGAATTCGTCTAACCAGGTTCTTAATTCCACATCAGTATTGAACAAAACGTCGCGCAAATTGTTGGAGAGCGATCGGAACAAATGGAAATCCGATGGAGCCAAGTCTGGCGCATATGGAGGATGCGGCAGGATTTCTTAATTAAGCGTTTGGATGGCGTCTTTTGTCATATTGGCAATGTAAAGACGAGCATTGTCGTGTTGCAGAAGGACTCCATAACATCGATGAGGTCGCTTTTCACGAATAGCTTCGGCGAGTCGATACAGTTGTTGAACGTAGAGTTCTGCATTGACAATCTCGTTGTTCGCAAGGAGCTCATAAAGAATGATGCCTTCACAATCCCACCACACACACAGCATCGTCTTTCGTGGATGAAGTCCTTGCTTTAATCGCTGAAATGGCTTTTTATTGGGTCTAAGCCATTGTTTTCGATGGTTTATGTTGACATAAACACATCACTTTAGGTCGCCAGTGATGATGGGGTGAAGAAATATGTCCTTATATCCACGAGTAGCCTTGTGACGAGCAAGCAAACCTTCGGCAATCGTGGAGCGTTGAAGTTTGTTGCTTTCGCTCAAAGCGTGCGGAACCCATGCACCGAGTTTTTGAACTTTCCTCATCGAATGAAGGTGATTCACTACAGTTGTCTGATCACACGTCAATTGTACAGCCAATTATCTAGTCGATTGACGAGGATTTTCATGAAGGTCGTTCAATCGATCTTCATCCAACTTAATGGGGCAACCAAAACGTTCTTCGTCATTAAGATTGAAATGACCGTTTTTGAAACGTGAAAACCACCATTGAGCTGTCCTTTCTGATAAAGCATTTTCTTCGTACACAGCACAAATATCGCGACGAGCTTTGGCTGCCTTTGTATGGTTCCCGTCTCAATTGAAAATGAATAACAACAAGTGTCGAAAATGCGCCTTTCTTTCAACTTGACATTCCATTTTGAGGGTACAGAACAAAAATTAAATTAACACAACTTTTAAATAAACCGCAATGACTTATTACTCAACTTCAAGACGTAGCCTAAGCAAAAGCCTAATAGTCTAAGCTGTTAAGAGACGTAGCCTAACCTTTGCAAATTTTGCTCTCATTATTTATTATTGTTTCTTAATATGTGCACAAATGACGTCAACAAAACTTAAATCAACACAACATAAAAAAAACGCAAGAACTTATTTCTCAACCTAATACTTGATGCGAGGGCCGAAAACCCGCTGGCGAAGACAAGTATTAGGCACGGGTTGGTTGGCCTGTCGACTCCGCTCACCTTTTTCCACCAGATATATCAGGTGATTACGCCGGCACCATCCTTTATGGTTAAAATTTTAGGACAATAACGCTTGAATTCCAGGCTGGGTATTCAAAGCGCTTCTTAGCAGGAGCGTGGATGGAGGATGTGTAAATTATCACATTTTGGAATTTTATGATCTTATGGAGACTTCTCTTAATCTCCCAAGACGTTGGGAGATCATAGTATCTCCCTTCCCTGCACTTTTTCTTTTCTCAAAATTATCATGGATACAACTGAAAAGAATAGTGGGCGGACGCATGGAGATCCGCCTCCAAGTGCGGCCTCGCCCTCCCAAGATGTTGGGAAGGACGATGAAAATATTAGACACCCCTTCAACCAGTGGAGGGGCTCACTTATCACAATCCGCACGTGGCAAACAGGCTACCCAGTTCCCCACAGATGGGCGTTATCGCGATAACGATATCGGGTTATCGGTTATCCGATTCCCCTCCCCCCCGCGTTATCGATTCATCGGTATCGCCGATACTTTTGGTTCTAAACTAGCGATAATCGATAATTCCAGTTTAGCACAAGGGTGAGCCGCGCTTGCCTTGGAGGCAGAAATAGGTAGGTCCGAGATGGGAGGAGGATCCTCAAAACCTATGAGGAGATGAAGGAGAGACTCACCAGGTAAGAAACTAGGAAACAGTATTCAAATATTCTTATTATTGTATTTTAAAATAACGCTATATATAGTCAATAATCAATATTGTATTATAATTTTGGATTTATCGGTTACCACTTTATCGGCTGATCAATTTAACGCCAGTTATCGATTATCAGTTATCGCCGATAAAGTTATCGTTATCGAATTTTCGGTTATCGTGATAATTTATTTCGTTATCGCGCCCACCTATGCCGTTCCCATCATTAGAACCGGCTGGGCAGACTCTACCTGATTAGTCCTTGAAGGCGAGAGTGCATTCAGCGCCTTGTTCGGCTAACATCGCCCGGAGTTCTGCCTCCGGGAGGAGGGTATTCTCTTCGAAGAGGGCCGCGACATATCCTCCGCGCTGGGCCTGGAGGTCATATTCCTTTAATGGAATTACCGTAGACTCCGGGCCAATTGGGAGAAGCTCCGGTAGCTCCTCTCCTTCGGTTCCCTTTTAGTTATCTTTTAGCATGCGACCAATGACCATGCTGGGCGCATGCTCCCTCCCACCCTCCCCGTGTATAAGGATTTTGTGACTGCACTACCTCGGGATGGGGGCCAGACAGGAGCATGCCCGCTTTACATCCGGCATGATTTCTCCATTCTTCTATTTCCTATAATTATCTCCATTCAGGCAGTAGCTGTTTAGCTGCACCTGAATAGGAGGTATACTGTTATTTCTGCGTACATTACACCGTCAGCCGACTTCGGCGCGGGGGACTTCTGCCAAGTCATGGAACGGTGGCTGAGGCCCTTTCTACTACTTGGAAATCTAAACAGTAGATACCCCCTCTGGGAAGACTACTCGATCAATCACAGGGTTCAAGTACTTGCTGACCTGATCGATGACCTTGAAATAGGTGTCCTAAATGTAGATTTTTTTACGCAGCATTGCCCGAGAACCGCTTCATTTTTCTCATGATCTATCCATGCGCTCTTTGGATGAACATCCTGATTTTGGGTGTGAGGTGGTCGATGACCTCCTTTGTAGTGATCACTTTCCAATTCAACTATCATTTTCTCGACTGCCACCGCCTGAAAGCACCCCACCCCTTCACGGTGCTACTTAGGGGTGGTCCGCATTTCAAGAACTCCCTGATTGCTCTACCCCAGTCGAAGATGGGACCGTCGATTTATTCTCCGGCAACTTCATCGGCGTAGGCATGACTACTATTCCTTGAACGTCTGGCCATTTTGCACGCCGACTGCTTTCGTGGTGGTCACCTAGTGTGAGACGTCCTTAAACCGAAGCGTTATGCCTACATGTCCTCTAAGCACCGCCCGAACGATTTCACTGTCGGTGAATTTCGTCGAGCTAGGGCTATGTTCCTGTATGTTTCGAAGCACGCCCGCTGATCTTCCTTGCAGACATACGAGGGGCGGTCAATAGGTTTTGCGAATCAGTAGGGCAAAACAAAGGAAGGGGGATGGCTGTTTGTGGGGGTGTTAGGACAAGTTATGACAAGTCAGGACCTGCAGCCGCAAGCTCCTGCCTCGTCTATTTAAGAAGCAGTAGCTGATCGCAGATCGTCAGTCACAAATTTTTCATCAATGAAGAAGGTTGAGCACCGCGCAGTGATCAAATTTTTGACCAAGGAAGGCAAGAATGCAAAAGAGATCCATCAATGCATGGTTGCAGTGTACACCGACACCGCCCCTTCCTATGCAACCATTGCTCACTGGAATAGGGAGTTCCGCCATGGTCGTGAGCCCCTTGAAGATGACCTCCGTCCAGTACGCCCGTCAGACGTGACCAACGAGGACAATGTGGCCCGTGTGGAGAGGATGATCTTCGAAAATAGACGGGTGAAGGTCGAAGAAATGGAGCGAGAACTTGGAATATCACATGGAAGTGTTATCAACATCATCCACGATAATTTGGCCATGACCAAGGTCTCTGCCCGTTGAGCCCCTAGAAACCTGAAGCCCCATGATCGACTTTCAATGTCGTCAAAGTTCGAAGGAGCTGCTGCCCGTGTTTGTACACGGCGGGATTCCAGGAGCTCCCCCCTCCCCCCTACAGTACAGATGTGGCCCCTAGCGACTACTTTTTATTCCTCCAGTTCAAGGCTGCACTGCGTGGACGCCGGTTTGGGGACGATGAAGATGTCCAGCTCGCCGTCCAGGAGTGGATTGAACAGCAGTCGAGAGATTTCTGGTTGTCGGGAATTCGAAGCCTCAAGGACAAGTGGCGCACGTGCATTGAAGTCGAGGGTAGTTATATTGAAAAATAATTAAACACTTTTCCTCATATCTCGTTTCCTTATATCCGAATTGCAAAACCTATTGACCGCTCCTCGTACTTGTTTCACTTAACGGAAGACCCCTCGGCAGAGTTTTGGAAGTGAATCAAAAGGATTCGCCGCAAATTCTTGCAGGAACCCTCTCCCGTTCTCCAGGAGAATGTGACTGCAATCTCGGAACCCGAGTCCCTGGCAGATTCCTTCTCCACTGATTTATCCGCCCCTTTTTAGCCTGGATGCTGCTCCGCCAGTATTCACTGCGTTATTATTATTATATATATATATATATATATATATATATATATATATATATATATATATATATATATATATATATATATATATACACACACACACACACACTCAAAAATGCCACTGCTTCCCCATACCACCCCGCGCCCCCGTCATTATATTCCGACGTGTAAATTTGTGTGCCCCTAAATGAAGCATCTTTCTCTATTCATTAGTTTACCAACACTTGAAGATGGCGAAGGTCTCCGTCGAAACCTGGTTTCGCAAATAAATTGATCCTAACACTGTGGTTTCTTTCCTGCTTATATATATACAGAGAGAGAGAGAAATTACACCCCAACAATTAATATGACAGCAGAATCAATTTTATTTTAACATTTATGCTTGTCTATACTTGTATACGCCATATGGTACCGTTCACTTTCAATCGAATTGACGTATGGAATTTGTAATTGAAGAAATGCATAATTTTCGTCGAGATTTCTACCACTTTTTTTTTCTTAATTTCAATAATAGTTCTGCTTTTTGGTGCTTTGGAATGAATAATTTAAAATATATTTTGCCTTTCTTAGCAATAATATACAGACATTAGAGTTTTATGATTTTATATATTGATATTTCAACACCGTGTTAGAATTAAGAAAAAAAACCCTATTTATATACGGAAAAGGAAGCAAATTTAGCTTTGCAGTCATCTGCTTGCATCTGGCAGAATCTAAGAACACTTTGACGTAACTATTATTTTGCTCTGAAGCTTAAACAAATTTTTAGGCTATATTTAAATATTGGTTCTGAGAAATAAGGCAACTAAATATCAAATGCTTAAGTATGGTTAAGCTTTTATATCTTAAGTATTTTTTTAATATTTCTGGGATTCTGGCGAACCTACTACCATAGTCACCTTCGTATCTTTGAGATTAGTAGCCCTGAGGCGGTGCTTAGATAAGTGTGGTGTATTCTTGATTCATTTTTTTTAAAGTGATTATTCCTTTTTTAAACAAAATTGATTCCAATGAAATTGGGAGAAAATGCGATTGCATTATTGAAAAATTATTAAAATGGAAGTTCAGTCCAATGACTTATAATGAAAGAGAAACTATTTTTAAAACAGGTAGGCCTGTTGCACTCACAAATTCAATGTAGGCAATATGATAGAACATCTTGGTTAGCTGGCTGTGCATACTTACAGAAGCTATTTTAAAATTTAAATAAGGTTTAAAAAAATAACATTTAAATAAAGCGAGTAGCTTACAATTTTATAGTTATTTTTAACGAAGCAATTCGTTTTACAAAATTATATGTTAATTGAAATAAATATGTTGTTCTTTAAATATAACTAAAATTGTAAGCTACTCACTTTATTTAAATGTTATTTTTTAAAAACTTTATTTAAATGTTAAAATATCTTCTGTAAGTATTCACAACAACTAGCCAAGATGTTCTATCATATTGGCCTACCTACATTGTATTTGTGAGTGCAACACTGTTTTGGATGACATCTAGTGTTGGCGTAGGCCTACCTGTTTTAATAATAGTTTCTTTTTCATTATAAGTCATCGTATTGAACTGTGGCTTTTTAATAATTTTTTCAATAATGTAATCGCATTTTGTCAGAACTTTATTTGCATCCATTATGTTTAAAAATGGGGTTATCACTTTAAAAAAATGAATAAACAATACGCCACACTTATCTAAGCACTTACAGCCATTGATCTCAAAGATACGAGGGGTGAATCGGGTAGGGCTGCCAGAATCCAGAAGATATTAACAAAATGCTTAAGATATAAGAGCGTAACCATACAGAGTTTAGGCTAGGTAGATGCTTTCATTGTTTAAGTTTCTGAGCAAAATCATGGTTACGTCATTGTCTCTTAGACATTTTGTTGCTTTTTCCTAGATTCTGGTAGCACGGCAGAGTTGCCAAATGCAAGTAGATGACTGCAAAACTAAATTTGCTTCCTTTTTCGTATACAAATAGGTTATTTTTTTCTTTATTCTAACACGGCTTTGAAATATGTAGATTCTAGATAAAAATCAAAATACTCTAATCACTATATATTATTGCTAAGAAAAGCAAAACATCTTTGAACTATTCATTCCAAAGCACCAAAATACAACTATTAATGAAATTCAGAGAGAAAAAAAAGAGCAGAAAAGGATGCATTTCTTAAATTGCAATCGGGCTCATCAGGGTCTTACGCCAATTCGGTTGAAAGTGAACGGTACCGTATGGCAAATTCCGTTATAGACAAGCATAAATGTGAGAATAAAATTGATTCTGCTGTCATATTAATTGTTGCGCTGTAATTTATCTTTCTTTCCTTCTTAAATACGGGACTGCACGCCTCTGATATATATATATATATATATATATATATATATATATATATATATATATATATATATATATTTATATATATTTGAGAAACTCACAAAGTAGCGCTTGAGTCGAGCAATAAATGCCCAAAATCCCACAGAAAAAGAGGAAATGCGGATTCCAAGTACTTTCTAACTTGTTCAGTTCATAACACCTTTGTAAAGTTATTCTTTGAGAATGAACTGAACAAGTTCGAAAGTACTTGCAATCCGCCTGAAGACCTTAGAAGCCATCTTAATAAACGAAGAAAAGCCGACCTTCAACAGTCAGGCCACGAGCTGGAATCGAACAATAAAGTTCTAAAAATTCCATTTCCCGGATTGGCTCGATTCCTTTGACGTTAACGCTTAAGCGAGGCGAAATAAATATTCCCTAACGTACGTACGTAGGGATATTGAGCACTCGCACTCGAAAGGCAGCTTACGCTACTTTCGCTTTCCAACGCCTGACCTTTTGGAGAGGAAAGAAGATAAAAAAATTATAAGAGCATTTTCCACATCGATCTTTCCAGAAGAAACCTTCCTCTATGGCTACCTAAACTCATCACCCCCTCCGCTCTCACCTTCTAAGGCGTAGCCGTGTGTACTGCCATTCATAACCTAGTTCGAACTAGCCCATCGTGAGACAAGGCATATTTCAAGGCGGTTGGGAAAACAGGTTTGTGGACTAGCCCACTGTGGCACTCCGGACAAGAGGCGATGCTGCAACCGTTGGGAAGAGTTCTCTCTATCCCTGATGGACCGATAGTGATCATAGATGGACATGAGACCGTCTCTATGTGAGCGGAACCAGCCCCGATACCCAAACCCCAGAAGAGGCGGCACCCCTGATGGTGGTAGTTGATTCTATCACCACCCATCATCAAGTCCACCATGAGTCATCCTTCTGGAGGGCCTCTCCGGGCCCATCATCTCATTCATTCATCATTTTCACCCAGGCATTTACACCGGCTATGCTAAAGATTGAGGGGGCGGGGGGTTCATTCTCATTTTCATCTCAAATATAACATTTTTTATCCCAGGCAAACTAACTAGATACGGAAAAAGGATAACCCACAAGAAGAAGGAGGCTACAACCCAGCCACAATGGACGACCGTCAACAGACGCTGAAGAGCATCTATGCAGATATAGGAGTGGTCCTCCTACGACTAAAAGACTAACACAATGGATATGTGGTGCTTTGCGACACTGAAAAAGACCTTGATCTCCTTCTGAGTGAGGGCGCAGCCAAAAAACTCGGGAAAATCGGACTTGTACCCCGTACGCCGCCTGACCTGCAAATAAAAAGATCCGCAATATGCCGGCGCCTTGACCCATGGGTAGGAAAACACACAGCCCAAGAAATAAAAGAGGAACTCGAAATAGAACAAGAATGGGCAAAGATCGAGGACGTGATCAAATTTAAGGACCAGAATGGAGAAGACCATAGTCACGTCTTCAAAGTGATCTTCAGATCTACAGAAATTTCAAAGAAAGCCGCCGAACAAGGACTCCTTGCATTCTACACAAAAATATCTCCAATCAAATCGAAAGAGAAACATTCGTGTCAGTGCAAGTGTGCTTCACATGCTACGCGCTAGACAAGCACCCAACCAAGGAATGTACCTTCAATGGAAAAGCATGCTCTAAATGTTCAAGCCAAGATCACAGGTAGGACGAGTGCAGAAGTACAGAAAAAAGTCTTTAAACCTCGGAAATGGGCATAGAACTCTAGCCATGTTATGTCCAGTTAAAAAAAAACAATTAATTCTGAAGAAAAAAGCTGAGATTAACACAAGAAACGAAGAAAAAATACTTCCTACGCCGCAGCAAGAGCTAACGGAAGCCTCACTGCACCCGCCGCACATACCACAACAGTCAATATCGAGGGTAGCATGAAGCCCGACTTAAATTCTGTGCATAATGTATGCCCACTTTGTCAACTGGCAAAACCAGGATCATATGCAACTGAACTGAATACCATGCTTAAAAAAAACGGGCTAAAGAAAATTTGGTTCCCGGAGAACCCACCCTCGAGCGAATTGTATAAAATAAACATGACTCCAAAGGACAATACTAACCAAGTAAAAGACAAAAGTGAAATGGAAACCGACTCTGAAGAAGAAAATACCGTCGAAAAATACACAAAAACGAACTCAGAAAAACAAAAATCAAAAGTGACCAACCAAGACATCAACATAAAAATTTACGGATCTCATGCTTACCCATTCCAAAGCAATATAAGCAGAAGGAAATAGTCGATGGATGAGTCAAGGAGAATATAGATGGGAATACGAAGCAGACGCAGACGAAACGGAAGTTCACAATGCACTGAAACAGGGCATGATACACATCGCCCCAGAATCATGCAGCAACATCTCGTGCGGTGAATTTAAAAAGAAAAGAAACGGACGCACTCAATCCCCAGGCCGACCAGAAAAAACAAAGACAGATAGAGACCACAAACAGATATAAACAACAATGGACACGTATCAACGTAGAATTAAAATATTCACCTTGAACGTTAACGGCTGGAAGGAGAAACGCATAATCTACTCAAACATAATAAGAAAGGAAGACCCAGATTTAATAATCCTAACAGAGCATGGTATGACCACAGAGACGGAAACAATAAAAATCCCCAATTATAAATTCATAGCAACCAACTACTCAGACAAGATATGACGGAGTTGCAATAGGTATTAAAAAAGGAATTCATTTCACAGAAATAAAAGACCTAGAAGAATCATTTTTAGCAGTAAAAATAAAAATGGCTACAGGTGATCTGGTCATAGCCGGAACCTACCAACCCCCAAGACGCTCGTACCTACCGATGCCCAATTTCATTAAGCACTTCCGTAGACAAGCCTCAACCTTTCTAGCCGGAGACCTTAACGCAAGGTGCAGGGAAGCAGTGTACACAACCCATACAAATGGAACAGGAAAAACCCTTCAACTCCTAATGCAAAGAGGCCTACTAAACAGAGAAGGACCAGACTTCCCTACTTATCTTATTATTTTAACGAATCAAAACTTTAATCTAAATCACCACACACAGCAAGGCCCCGCAACCCACACCGACCATTTAAGCATAATTACCACCATCTCAACTTCGCCCATCCAAATAAAAATAACACGCAGAAAAGCAACCAGCAGAACAAACTGGGATGGATACCGACAGTAATTAATCACAATAGAAACTAGATCCCTTAACAACCGGGATAAAGAGGAAATAGGTGACCAACTAGAATTAATTACCAGAAAAATCAGAGAGGCGGATAGTATACACACCCCAACAATAGAGTACAGAGCCATACCTGCACCTAGATGGACCCAAGAGATCCAAGATAAAATGGAAGAGTTTCAGAACATAATAAATGAAAGTACCTTTGCATCGTATAATCGCAATCAGAAGGAGAATAGACGCCATCATCAAGGAAAATCCAGACCGTCTCTGAAATAATATAATAGGTAAAATGGAAATAGAAAAGGATCCAAGGAAATTCTAGATATAGTACAAGAAATTACGCGGATCACAGCCAAATGAGGAAATAAGCCTGAAAATGCAGAACCAGATAGTAGAACAAAATGAGGAGCTTTAAGAACACTTCCGAACACACTGGAAGAAAGTATTTGCTATTTCACCGGAAGAGAACCAAGAATTCGACCAAAACTACGAAGAAGAAATCATGCATAGCTTTGAAACACAACGTGAACGTACTATACCGTTTAGAAACGTTGATGAACAAAGACACAATCCCATGGGGGAAGGAAAGCCTTTTACCATGGATGAATACCTGACAGCCTTAAAATCCTTTAAACAAAAGGCTCCAGGACAAAGTGGGATATCTAAAGCTCACTTAATCAATGCCCCAGAAAATGTGCACGAATCTGTAGTGAAGATCTTCAATGCCTGCCTAAATGTGGGATACTTTCCCCAAGCATTTAAAACGGCAAAGATGATCTTCCTACCGAAGCCGGGCAAACCGAAACACCAAGTCGGAAGCTTCCGTCCCATCTCACTACTGGAATTTCTAGGTAAAGTCGTAGAAAAGCTTAACGAAAGGTTGATCAACCGGTTTCCTTAACGAAAACAACCAATACAACCCACAACAGCACGGGTTCCGGAGCAAGTGAGGGACAGGCACCGCGCTAGCAATCATAACGGAAAAAATTGCTACAGAAACAGCGCGAGGCAACAGACTTGATATTATACTCCGTGATGTCGCTAAAGCATTTGACCAGGTGTGGTTGCCCGGCCTAAAAGCTAACATCTGTGACCTTAATCTAGAAATAAACCTCTGCAAAACACACTGCAACTACCTAGACGAGAGGAAAGCCGTATTGCAGATAAACGGCCAAACGGGTGACGCAATTAATCTGCAAACGGGTGTCCCACAGGGAGGCTGCCTCTCACGAACGCTGTACACAGTGTACACCAGGGACCTTCCACGGACAACATCACACAAATAGTGACCAGTGATAGAAAAAACCCAGAGACATCGCCCTAAGAACAGGAAGGGAAATTAAAAACTGAATGATTATGAAAAAAGGAACAAAATAAAAACAAACAAAGATAAGTTCAAGTTAATGACCTTGAACAGAAGGAAAAAAAGTCACTGTACGCATAGATGTAGAGGCATATCCTTAGTCAACAGAAGGACGTGTCCTCGGACTAAAATTAACAACAGGCTATACTTGCCATCTACCAAAAAAAATCATCGAAATTATACCTGGCCTTAGTACAACCATAGCTCCTATACCCAATAGTACCATTGAACGCATTAAATAACTCCCAAATCAAGAAGATCCAAAGAGTCCAAAATCAAGCCAGTAGATTCATAAATACAAGAAGACAAGATTACATACCAACAGAAGAATTCCACCGCAGAACTACTATAGAACCCATAAACACAGTCTTACAAAAAAGAGCAAGAAAACTGTCGGGAAAAAATAAAAATACAATACCCCAGAATATAATAAACCAAACCATCGTACAAGAAGACGAGATCCGTCGTACGCATTATAAACGACGCTTCGACGGAAGCCTGAGAAAAACGTTAATAAACGTCAATCCAATCTATAGTACATAAAAGGACAAGCGATTATGACTACCAACTATACAACTCAAATGAGAATCCCGATGAGAAATTAAGAAAAGTAATTACTAACCATATTAAAGAAGAAAAAAACAAAAGAACAAATAAATCCCCAAAATAAACAAAAAACAAAAAAGCGAAAGAAGCACAAAAAAAATACATAAAACCAAAGTTTAAAAAAATGATACAGACGCTCAATTGAGCAAATGGAAACAAAGGCTCGAATGCTTAATATAACTATGTATCTCAAAAAAATATATAAAATAAAATTATAAAAGAAAGATGAAAGCGTTAGCCAGGCAACCTAGCACAAATCTTTTACATCCTCACTGCATCATCTTCATCTATCATCTTTCACACATTAACACCAACGCACCACACTTTAATTTCTATCTATCCTATATATATATATATATATATATATATATATATATATATATATATATATATATATATATATATATATATATATATATATATATATATATATCCACATTCTAACTTTATGTTATCTTATTCTTCTTCTTTTCATTCAGCCTGAATCTGACCACCATACTTCATCGGTAAAGGAGGAAAGAATACATTATGAAGCTCCGAAGATGATCGAATAAGATCGAAAGTTCAGCAATTTAGTTTGTTTTTTACAAAACGCATTTATTAAAAAGAGATATGAATATAGGACAAGTTATCTACCATCTACAAGATGGACTAAAAAAGACAGCTAAAAGAATAGAAAGTTGCCAAAGGAAATTGATCAAGGCGAAATATACCATGGTCTTCAACAAAATATTTGCATATATATATATATTGTATAGGAATTATAACATAAAGCCTCCCGGAGGGCTAGGCGGACATGTACGTTAAAGTCCCCCCCCCTTATGCGGAGAAAGCAAGAGAATCGAGCCACATGAGGAGAGTCGTGGGAACGTTAGCCGGCGGAATAACAGTCAAACGGCCTACCCTTTTTTATCTCCCCGCCTCATAAGTAGTCGGGAGCGAGCCGCTGTGCCAAGGTGACCACCAAAGGCCATTACGCAGCGCTCAAAGGATCCAATTACCTACGAGATCCGGAGGCCCGTGGTTAAATCGCCACAAAAATCGGTGCCAGTCAAAAGGAACACCAAGGATGGTGACGGTTTGTGGTGCCTCTAATTAACAAGCCGACTTGGGCACCGCCGTGCCACCCTCCTCACCTCTCGCTCTTCCCTTTGAGGCCTCGCCCCTTCTCCCTTAGATGGGGCGGTTGCTAGGCTATAAATAAGCCCCTGAAGGAAAGAGAAAGGATTATTCGGTGAGAGACGATAGAGGACCAGTTCGAGAAGATCGGTCCCTCGCCTAAATTTCGAAATAACTTAGAACGTTACGTTTTGTATCGGTGCCAGACCGAAGCATCCTGTACAGGCTTAGTAAGAAGCTTGGCTGGATCAACATTTCTAGTGCCAAACAGGAATTTGCAAGTAAGATAATAGAAGAACCAGTCACCCTCGAGTGACTCTCAAATTGCGATCTTAATACCGAAGGGAGAAGAAGAAACCATACCCGAGGAAGATCCCAGTTTTCCAGAAAATTCAAAAGCTCCTATATACGCCAAAATCCAGTGGGTAACCCCTCGAAGAAGACTAGGATACAAAGTGGCTTCAAGAGCATCCAAAAGAGCACCCCTTGAGCCAGAGAGTACAACTCCTCTCTCCGCATTTTTACGTAGAACCGAAGAATTAGACATCGGATTCCCCTACCCCCCTCCCATCTCGAGGAAAATCTACAATCGGCCGCTCCAATACAACGAAGCGCGAGAAAAGCCATCTAGTGACATCCGGCAACCACTGATCCTTTCTTTCATGTAAGTTAGAATTACCATTTATATTCGTATGAGTTTATTACGGTAGTCGAATTAACTGAAGTAGAAACAATTGTTAGTAAACCCCGTCATACTTACAGTTAGAAGAGTGAAATTTAATTTGACGTTTAATGTTAATCTAAAAGTGTCACTATAGAAAAACTAACCGGCAATTGGTTTGTTTACTTGGAGCCTATTTCAATTTGAACATGAATGAATAGCTTCTGAAATAGGCCTGGCTTCAAGTTTGGTTAGCTGCGTTAAACTTATTAGGTGATTGTAAATATTTTATTTTTTTGTAGTTAATTAATAAATTTAAAATATATATATTTATTTTTGGATAATTTGGGTGTTTCAATGGATCCTTTACGTGTTTAACGGGCTCTCTCCTTAAAACGGATTAAACGCTGTGACACTCTCAATAATAAGGTAATTAAAATGTCCACTCAGCCAATATTGAAGTATTGTATTGTTGTCTTTCATAATTAAGAGGATCAGACTGGCGCTCTAAAGCAACAGCAACAATACCACGATAATATATATATATATATATATATATATATATATATATATATATATATATATATATATATGAGCCAAAAGTTTAATTTACGAGACTAGTATCGGTATGTTGTTTATTATACCCCCTTCAGTCGTGTACTGAGAATGCGTTTGTTACAAAAGTCTATACATAAATAGCATACAGATAAGGAAAAAAAGAAAAAAACACAAGCAAACACAAAACTGTGAAAAGGGGGTCATTAATCAGAGAGTGTGAGTATAAGGTCGTTGACCTAGCTGTTTACGATGAGGTTAGGGGAATGGAGGCTGCATTTTGTCAATGACTCTAATAATAATTTTTACATCAAGAAAGGATATACAATTATCTTTCTCCCACTCTACTTTAAAATTGATAGTGGGATAGAGGTCGTTAAGATTTTTAAGGAAATTGTCAAATAGGATTAAACTATTTATGGGCCAAATCGATATGACATCATCTATATCGCTATACCACACAAAATTATGATGAAGATTTGTAGAAGGGAGTAATGATAGTTCGAAATGTTCCATAAAACGGTTACATAATATGGGCGATAAAAGATTACCCATGCTAAGACCATATTTTTGACGGAAAAATCCCATATCGCTGATAAATACATTGTCAGTTTCACAAAGTTTAACAAGATTTATAATTTTTTTTTCCTAGAGGGAGGTTTAATTTTTGATTTTTTAATACTTTAGATAGCATATTAAGAGCTTCGTTCAATTTTCATCCCTGTTTTACAAGGACCCTCTTTATTTCAGATCCCATTTCTGTGTTTCTCTTCCCACTCCAATGTCTTTCCCCTGGTAGCCCCTCCCCGTTTCCTCCCCTCCCACCATACATCAATCAAGACGAAGGAAGACGCGAATGTCTTCCGTCTCATTCGAGCTCAGAGTGCCATTAAATTAGGAATTATTTGGCTCTTTCTGCAGAGGAGGAAGCTTTCTTTATTAAGGCAGTTTTAATGAAACGTCGCCTCTAATCTATGCTCCAGTGCGCAGATCTTAAAAGGTGAACCTTTGTTTAGACTCGAGGGTGAACGGGCGACGGGTAATTAATCATCACACCCGTCGTCTGCTGTGATCGAATCCCGTTCTTCATTTTCAGATGTTTATTTTCAATAGAAGGAAGGAGGCAGGAGGAAATGATAAGAATCGTCGCTAGTTTTTGAATGTCACATCTGCTAGGCTTTTATTCGGGTGCAAAGGCTCTGTTACATTCCTCTGTACGATGAGTTTGTAAGTGGCTTGTCCTAATGGCCGCTAACGATCACAGGACAAATTTCGACCGCCCATAAAAACGACCTATTCCCGGAAAAGAGGTCCTCTTGTGACGATAAAAGTAACCTCTGCCAATTAGCGCTCTTCTCCAATGACGGGGTGTAAGTGAGTGATTGGGGGGAGGAGGGGTAATGCCCAACGTGTGTTCGTGTGCACATGACGCATCTTGCATTCGAAACCGAAAACGGAAGATTCCAGTTTCTGTCTGAGCTTATTTTTCTCTTCGGTATAATATTGTTCGCAGTTTTAACTTTCGCCCCAACAATACGAACAGTTTTGGTTGTTGGAGGTAGATGTCTACGTGGGTAGTTGGTTTGATGCCCGCAAGCAAGGGAACCTGTGTTCGTTGCTGAGTGCGACTGATTGAATAGATTCCTGGCTCAGTGTGGACAGGGAAACTCGTAAGAGACCTTGGTCATGAATTTGCGTCTCAGACCTCCCTACCTAAACCTGACAATAATATTGACCTATTTGTTCAATGAGGGCCATTGATGACGCCGGGTTTGGTAGCTGGATCGGTCGAATCTCGTTGGAGGCTGCAACTACTAGATAATATTATGTGGGGGACTGAAATTCGAACCCGAAACCAGAACAACTCAATAAATGTGATGGAACTTCCACCAAGGATGAAGAGTACGAGCAAATAAAGAGCATGAAAATGGCGAGAGCAGCCCTGGGCGAAAGACGGCGGAATATTCGAACTAACACTTTCACCCGATTGCACTCACTACATAGGGCCATCTCTACATATAGTACATACGACGGTCTCTATACTACATATGATGATCTGTGTAGTACATATGATGTTTAATACATATAATAGATGATATGTATGATATACATGATCTGTATATGATGATATGTACACTACTTGTGATGACCTGTATAGTACATATGATTATCTACATATATAAGAGTAGTACATATGATGAGCTCTATGGTACATATGTAGAGTCTTAGCCCCAAGTTTTGATATATATATATATATATATATATATATATATATATATATATATATATATATATATATATACACAGTTACACGCATATCTATTCGCAACACATGCCAAATTTTGTAATTTACGAATTTTTATACGTTACTAGTTTGAAATGTGCATATTTATATTATATTTAATTATATTAACATAAAAGCAATATATTAAATGTATAAATGATAATAAAACAAATCATTAACATTAAACATGGTGTTTATTAGAAAATCACAGGAAGCAAAACTATTGACGTTTACATAATAGTGATTTAACAAATCAAATTATTAAAATTAGTGCTAAAGAATGTTCGAGAATGACTAATGGAATATTCTAGACCAATCCAGGACAGCAGGTTACTTGCACGGCTAACTTTTTGGCGTGTTTATTATGGTATTAGACACGGCTGAAGAATCATCTCTACAATAATTTTGAAATAGCTTTATGGTGAAGACATCCGAACACTCAGAAGCATATAGGAAGCGTATAATTGAGCTGCACAACCAAGGAAATGGATATAGAAAAAAATCGGCCAGTTTGAATATCTCAATTTCATATGTAAGGAATATTATTGTAAAATTTAGGGTTGATGGAACTACTGTTAATTGTGTGCGGAAAGGGCGACCAAGAAATTAACTGACAGAGATGTGCGTGCGTGTGTTCGAATTGCCAACAAGAAACCAAAAGTCACTTCCAAGGAATTGAAAGCAAATCTGGTTAGCAGTGGAACAATCGTGGACGTGTCAACAGTGCGACGTTACCTGAACCGTGAGGGTCTCCATGGACGTGTACCAAGGAGGCAACCACTGTTGAAGACGGTTCACAAAATGAGAAGTTTAAAGTTTGCTAGAGAACATCTTGATGACACTGAAGCAGGACTTAGTAAAATATTATGGTCAGACGATAATAAGCTCGAGCTGTTTGGCATAAACGTCAACCATTACGTTTGGAGAAAATCTGGAGAAGCTCTACTGGAAAAGAACATCATACATCCTGTGAAACACGGAGGTGGTTCCATCATGTTTTGGGGGAAGGGGGGGTTGCTGCTGCATGTACTGGCTCAATTTGTGCGATAGGAAGCATTATGAATTCTGAGGGATGTCAGATAATTTTGGATGAACATGTGAAACAATCGGCGAGGAAGTTTAGTCTTGGCAGAGGTTTCGTCTTCCAACAGGATAATGATCCCAAGCACACGAGCAAATCAACGCTTGAAAGTGATGAAGTGGCCTTTTCAAAGTCCAGATTTAAATCCGATTGAAAATTTATGGAAAGATCTGAAGTCACGTTTTCATAAGAGGTCACCAAGCAGCATCGCAGATTTGAAAGCTTTTGCAGTGGAAGAGTGGAGTAAAATTCCTACTAAAACTTGCAAAAACCTTGTTCATACCTACAAGAAATGACTGATTGCTGTTAAAGGAGGTATTAATTTATAATTGCGAATAATATATATATAATATTTATGAATGTTTCCAATACTTTTGCTTCTTGTGTTTTTCTAATAAATACCATGTTCAATGTTAATAATTTGTTTTATTATCATTTACACATTATAATATATTGCTTTTAAGCTAATATAATTAAATATAATATATATATGTACATTTCAAACTAGTAACCTATAAAAATTCCTAAATTACAAAATTTAAGATGTGTTAATATATATATATATATATATATATATATATATATATATATATATATATATATATATATATATATATATATATATATATATATATATATATATATATATATATATATATATATAGTAATATGAATACCCAGGTGATCACACTAATTATTTATTGGCCGGACGTTTCGGACCCTCACTATGACCATCTTCAACGACTGTATCGACTAATGAGAAGGGGAAGGAATATTAACGATTATATTCCTTTCCCTTCTCATTAGTCGATCCAGTCGCTGAAGATGGTCTTAGTGAAGGTCTTAAACGTCCGGCCAATAAATAATTAGTGTGATCACCTGGGTATTCATATTCCTACTAAAATCAGATTCCCAAGGAACAAATCAATTACAAGTATTATATATATATATATATATATATATATATATATATATATATATATATATATATATATATATATATATATATATATATTAGTTTTCAAAATTTACGTGGTTTGTTTGTGTAAAAATCTATGGAGGAGTGGGGCTTTGTTTGCGTATCTATCGAGGGATGCGGCTTTGTTTGGCTATTTATGGAGGAGGGGGGGGGGTTGTGTGGGTGTGCCCTTGAAGCCTTCTTGCTCGACGATATACCCTGCCTGGACGAGGAGCTACCTCCAGCCCACCCCTATCAACATCACTATGAAGTGCCCATGTACTCAAAAGTTGAGAGTAGATTATTGTTTTAGTATCGATGTGCGCCAACATATGTTGGAAAATGTTAGTGGATTTGTATTATTATATTACATTAGTAAAGGTGGTGGGGGTATTAGTAGTAGTGCATTTATATTATTATCGATCAGTTTTATTCTGAATATTATTCATTTTTTTTATTTAAATTTAAGGCGAAAACGAAGGAAACATCTGCCCGGAAATCATTCTAATGAGCGATCTGTAAAGAAGATGCTGACAATGCAGTTCCCCCACCTTTTTCCAAGTGGCCTTTTCTTGCAGACCCTCCTAATCCGTTTTCAAGAGGCCTTTTCTTTTGCCCCCCCCCAACCCGTTTTCAAGAGGCCTTTTCTTGCAGACCCCATCACCCTGTTTTAAAGAGGCCTTTTCTTGCCGACCCACCACCCTCTTTCCAAGAGGCTTTTTCTTGAAGCTCCTTCCCCCCGCGTTTTCCAGAAACCTCTTCTTTCGGACCTCGCCAACCCGTTTTCAAGAGGCCTTTTCTTGCAGACCCCCCTAATCCGTTTTCAAGAGGCCTTTTCTTTCGGCCCCTCCCCCCAACCCGTTTTCAAGAGGCCTTTTCTTGCAGACCCCATCACCCTGTTTTAAAGAGGCCTTTTCTTGCCGACCCACCACCCTGTTTCCAAGAGGCTTTTTCTTGAAGCTCCCCTCCCCCGCGTTTTCAAGAAACCTCTTCCTTCGGACCTCGTCAACCCGTTTTCAAGAGGCCTTTTCTAGCAAGCCCCCCTCCCCCGCGTTTTCAAGAGGCCCTTTCTTACAGACACCCCCCACGTTTTCAAGGGACCTTTTCTTGCAGACTTTACCCTCGTTTTCAAGGTCTCTTTTCCATCAGACCCCACCCTCATTTTCAAGGTGCCTTTTCCTCCAGACCCCCCACCCCCACCTCGTTTTCAACAAGCCTTTTCTTGCAAATCCTCTCCCCCATTTCCATCAGGCCCCTTTTTTGAAAACACCCCTTTTTTTACGAGTTTTTTTTTATCTTGCAGCCCTCCCCACCCCCACCGTTTTCAAGGGGCCTTTTGTTACAGATCCCACTCCAGTTTTCAAGGGACCTTTTCTTGCAGACCCTACTGACTAGTTTTCAAGCACATAAGACTAAAATAGTGAATGCTGTTATTCGAGGTCCCCCTATCAAATTTCACCCCCCCCCCTCAATGAAAAAATATGGGGGGGGGGGCTAGTAGGAGAAAAATGTGGGGTGAGCTACCCTCATTCCCTCCCAGTCCAGATCAGGATGAGTGGATGAAAGCTTGTCGGCGACTAGCGTGGGAAATTAGTCCCTGGCGAAAAATAATAGGTGAGAGGAAGCTGTAAAGGAAATGTTGAAAAGGGTGTAAAATCGAAATGTATATAAAAGGAATATATAAAGCCTAGACACTAGTTTGAGACTGCCTGGGCACACGGGTTGGGACGGCGTGCCGCTCCTTCAGGTACCAGCCTTAGCTGTGTACTTCCTTGCGGGGAAGTACATACCAATGGGTACAGGTACTCAAAAGTACAGACATGAAATCTTCCTTAGTCGTCTCGTGTGGGTTGGTATGGGCAAAAGTGTGTGTGGGGGGGGGGGGCTTGTTTCTCTCTGTGTTTGGATTTATTTCTTCTACCCTCGTTGGTTGTTTCGCAATGTTTGATAGCCGGTGGCCCCGTGATCTCTCTCTGCCTTCAAACTCCCTCACTCACTTCGGTCGCCACCACGCCCATTGCGCCAATTTGCATAATGGACATCCAAGTATCGCCTCAAATAACTCTGCTTTGCATTAACAAGATAGAGGTTGGATGTATGGAGGGGAGGTGGGTGGTGATGAGCGCCCGCCGTATTGTGAAGTCGGGTCGATTTTATCGCAAAGCTTTAAGTCGGACTTCGAGAATTGATTGCGCGAATCGGGATTTTCTTAGGCACCATTTGGTTTGAGGTGGAGGGATATTTCTCGATTTGTTTGTGTATAATTTCTTTCAAGGGTCGTTTTCAGTTCGTCCTAATGGTTTCATTAATTGGAGCCGGGATGCTTTCGCGCTATAATCCATTCCAGTGAGGTTATTTTTGGGTGATAAGGTTCGAATTGTTCTTCCAAATCGGTCGGTTGGTTCCTTTGCCTTTCTTCATTGCTCCAAGCCTCACTTAATTTTAGTCTTTCCAATATCGGAAACCGGTTTGTGTGGTATGCATGGTTGAAGGAATGCGCGCTCTCCCCTTGAACGAGGGAACCATTATACCACGTGCAACAAAGGCAGCGCTGACGGGGTATGGAGTGTGTTTGTATATGCGTTTGTATAAAAAGGGTGCCAGACTTTGCGTTCATGTATGGCCCTCAGTCACTCGGTGCCGCCTGGAGTCTCAGTTTGTGCCAAGGCTCTGTTGTGTGTGCACGTTCAGTTCAGTATTTCCCCACGTGGCTTTCTTCTCTCTTCGTCCTGCTCCCTGCTTTCTTTGTTTCGTCCGTAGTGTCCTACTGAATATTGCTTTAATGGCTAGACGCTGTAGTTACCTACTGACACTTGACTAGGTACAGTGCCAGAGCACTCCCCTTCTTAAATGAATGATCTTGGTCCCAAGGAGTGATTTTTCGTTGTTTTTTCTTCCTGCGGATATTAGGGAAGATAGCGCGAACGTATTCTAAGTGTCATTTATATATAGCACAGAGGGGGAAAACAGACTTATGAACGAACGGACAAACTCAGACGGCATGGAAAGAGAAGCGATTTTAAGATTCTAAACGTCTCGCTCTAAACGTCTCGCTCACTCGTCGATCGTCGACGATCCCCAATAGCGATTGTCGATGGAGAAATAGGAAAGCGAAATTTCGGCCCTCAAAAAACGCCCCTCTTTCCATCCATTTTATGTGATGGCATCTCTTTGATTTGTTTCTTTCTTTTCGATTTAAAGAATCACGTCAAGGCGTTTATTATAACCACTGTAATAGCCACGGTAATACCCCGGTTATAACATTTAAGACTTGTGTTTTGGGGAGATTTAGTAATTGCAAACGATCCCTTTATTTGCCACCGTTCCTTAGATTGGTAAATTATTCATTGGAACCCTGAATCCAGCTCCGAAAAGTCCTTGTCAGTTATCAGGACTGACAACCTTTTGGATTTTGTTCTAGTACTATTCGATTTATCGGTACCAGAATCCGTGTTTGAGTTGTCCCACGCGACCGTCTTCCCAGCCTGGACACGATGCAGCCGTCCTGGTTCACAGTACCCTGGGTCCAGTTCCAGACCTTGCCGGGTATTACTGGCTTAGCTCCTCCCGGTGGGGGACAAATCAATCCTCTGGGCATGAATGTTGGTACCGCGATTAGCCACCCTCAAGCCATGTCCCCCATTAATGGGCTCAATGGTATCTCTACCTTGAATGGTGTACCAGCAATGAATGGTTTCACTGGTATGACCGGTCTCAACTTGGCCGGTATTAATGGCATGAACGGCGGAATAACCAGTATTAATGGTTTGGGCAGCCTGGGCAGCCTAAATGGGTTAACTGCCGGGCCTGGTGGTTTGGTTGCCCTACCGGGTCCAGCTGTCAGTGGAGCGGCTAGGGCTGGACCCCCGGGACTGGCTTTGCACCTTCGGCGCCCACATCAACCCGTACCACCTCCGCTAGCGGCGCTCATCCGAGGAAAAAAGGTAAGTATTGTGGAGAGAGAGGAAGGAATTAGTGTGGCGAATCCGAACTTTGCCTTGAACTAAAATGTAGTAAAGCTTGAATCCCCGAGACCAAGTTTCTAATTTATATGAACATTAACCCTCACAAATTCCTATTTTTGACTACCTGTGCTCTGATGTCTGAACTTGTTCTTGGATGCTTCCAATGCGCACTCTCGGGATCATAATTTTGGCAAATTGTTTGCTGTAGGAATCTTTTACATTTCGAATCTTAAGAATAGTTTTCTTCTGTATTCTCTTGTTCTTTCTGCCCCTCCTCATTCTTCTCAACGCCAAGGTGGGTCCATCCCTTAGTGAAAGAGGGTGATAAAGGGAGCTGATTCACCTAGAGTGAAAATAAATTTCGGTCAATTTTCAAACGTTAATTGCAGCGTATCGCCTAGTTTAGCGATATTGATTCGCCCCCAAGAGGTGGCGTATCAGGGTGACAATGTTTCATGCCTTTTATTTGTTGGATCTACTCCGGGGCTGAACGAGAAAGGGGAGAATATTCGTAAGCAGTCATGTGACCTCGCAGCCCTTGTTTTCTTTTTCCATTAAGCGTCCTGCAATCTGCTTTATCAGTAGGAGAAAATACATGCTACTCTATTAAGGCCGGACCACGCACATCATCCTGTCTCATAACAGGCATCCAGAGCTTTTCGCCGGTTCAATGACTCCTCTAAAAAATACATAAGATGAAAGTGCAAAGTTTTTTTTACTCTTGAGTCGATGTGTACGTACGAAACTGTTGCTGTAATTCATGCAATACGCCCACAATCAGACAATTTAAACTTATTTTGCCTTATAGTTCATATCATTCTCTTCTCTTCATATCTCCCCTTTTTCATTCTCGCATTGGTTGCTGCCACATTCCCAAAAGTGAACCACAACATGCTCGTTAATAGTTTTTAGTGACTTAGTAAGAACCTATTCCTGGAGGATTTCAATATGTACCCGGCTTTGTAAAAGTTCTGTTACAATCGAGGGTTTTTTATCTTTCGGGTTTACGTGTGTGTGAGAAAAGGTTCCGTCCAACAAAATTAATGTTATACTTTTCCAGCATGTGTCATTAAAACGACTTTTCCATTGTGTACAGGTGTGTCGAGATGGAAGTAAAAATAGTCGATATTTCAGCCCACTTGCGCGCGGGCCGTAACAAGGCCCACATCGCCAAGACGCTCAAAGTCAGCCGGATGACCGTTCACAAAGTCGCGGAGAGGCTCACGAACGGGGAAGACCTCAAAATTCGACCTCGTTCAGACAGCCTTCAAGTTATCAACCATTTGGCTGTGGGAAAGGCTTTGGAAAGTGCTACGAAACTCAAAAATGACTGAGCTCAAGAAGAAGGAGATTTCGGTATTTCACGGTCTCCAGGGCCATCATGGAGGAGTGCGGCAAGAGCTTGAGGTGCGTGAAAAGGCCTCTACTCACCGACGTATGCGAGAACAATGTCGTGAGCGCTATCGTCGCCGTCTCAACGACTTGAAAAGTCATGGCAATCGAATTCTCATTTTTCTGAGGATAAAACTTTCACGGTCAATCCAGTTATCAACATTGAGAACGACCGCATGGTAAGCTTGGGCCAAGACAAATTCGAGGTCAGCTACAGGTCCACGTCCCCCGTAAAGTGCACGCCGATTTGCTTTCCTGGCTACCATGCTGACGGGACTCAGCGCCCCGTCTGGCCCCATCTTAGCCTCGTCTCCTTCCTGACACCCTGTCTTCTTACCCGACGCCGGAGCTTGCCTCCTGCTTATTGCCTTTTTCTGTTTTATTTTTATTGTTTTTTTTTAGCATCCCCTTTTAAAGATGCCTAATATTAGGCAATGTTGAATACGGCGACTAATGCCCAAGTAGCCAGTCTCCAGATGAGCTCCTAAAATTAAAAAAAAAATTCTTCCTACGCAGACACCGCTCCTGGTCCAGACGATGTCCCGTACGCCATCTTGGACACCTGGGTGAGGGAGGCATGGGATTTGTTAAATTCTTTTCAACAGGCTCTGAGTAGTGGGTATCCTCCCAGAATCCTGGCGAATCCCTACTGTGCTCGCTTTTTGCAAACCGGGGAGAGATCACTCTACCCCGGCTTGTTTCACCCGAATCTCTCTAACCTCGTGCGTGTTCAAGCTGATGAATAAATTGGTAAATGTTAGATTAGCCTTTTTCTGGACAGCGTAGGCCACCTGTCTACCTCACAGTGCGGCTTCCCCAAGTTCCACTCCACGTCGGATGCTCTGCACCGAATGGAAAATTCCGTCTGCAAGGCTTTCCTTCGTAGATAGCACTACGCCACGGTTTTTTTTTCGATCTAGAGAATGCCTATGATACCGCATGGCGATACGGTATCATGGAAACTCTCCACACGATGGGGGCGAGGGGACACTTCCCGTAGGGAAGTGTCCTCATAGTCGCACTCATTGCCCTGAGCATCAACGGCATCACGTTGTTGCTGCCGGAAGATCTTTTCGCTACTCTCTATATAGATGACCTTTCGATTTCTCTTGGCACGGTTCATATGCCAACTGCAAGGTCGAGTGTAACACCCATTGAACAGCGTCTCTCGCTATACCGCACAGGTTTCCGTTTTCCTTTGCCAAGACTAAGGTGGTACACTTCTGCCGCCATCCACGGCTCTACCCTGACCCAGACTTGTTTCTTAATGGTGTACGCCTGGAAGTGGTGCACCTCGAACCGTTTTCTTGACTGTCTTTGACCGACGCCTAACCCTGGGTGCTCATATTCGAGCCATGGATATTCTTCCTTCCGTAATGTTCATTGCCTGGGGCGCTGATAGGGCTACTGCCTTACTTTTTTATTGATCCTTTGTTCGTTCGAAGCTCGACTACGGATGCGAGTTTTATGCATTCGCAGCCGAGCGTGTACTGCGGAAGGGCGACTCGATGCACCACAACGGCCTTCGCCTGGCGACTGTTATCTTCGGCACGTCCCCCATTGAGAGCCTACTTGTCGATGCTAGAGATGCTCAGCGTCGTGCATAGTGCATTATTCGTATGTAGGTGCGCGCCTGGCTCCTCCCTCAGTCACGAACAGCTCTCACTACATCCACAGCTGATCTCGACGGTGCCTATGCCGCCGATAGACGCCAGTCATACCCTAACCCTTTGAGTTTAAGGTTAGGAAACTCGATACCTCGGTATAGCTCTTTAGCCGGTGGCACTCCAGGACGCCATCCAGGATGGTACCACCTTTGACTATTTGTCGCCACGCCTCTGCTTCCAAAGCTTCTACAGTGCCGGGATAATTGCGTTCGGCCTTTTTGGAGGACACTTCAAAAAGGCCGGTTTCCACGCCTTACCCCTTCTATTTTAAGTCAGTGGGGCTTTGCAAGGTGCTGCGCCCGGGTTCACGGCCGAGCTGGTTGCAATACACCGCTTGGTACGAAAGATAACGCGACATGCACTGTTCGGATACCGGATTGTGATCTATAGCGACTCACAAAGTGCCCTGAGTACTCTCGGGGCATTGAAATCTCCGCATTCCCTGGTTCGCGATATCCGTGACGTTACGGTTATGGCGAGCATGGCAGATGTCGAGATTATCTTCTGCTAGGTTCCTGGACATGTGATTGCGGGGGGGGGGGGGGCAAAGAGTCCACGAGGACTGGGCGACCACACCAGTGTTTTGCTCTTCATTACATCGAATACATGGCAGTCATACGATCAGCTCTCCGGGCTGCTTGGCAAATAAGATGAGAGACGGTCGAGGGGAACTTAAAGTTAGAAGCCGTTGCGCCGCTACTGTTCCCATGGACATCCCCTACAATGTCGCGATGGCTTCAGGTTGCTTTCTGTCGTCTCCGAATTGAACACACTCGTGGGACGCACTGCCATTTGATGGAGCGCTCTCCTGCGCCTTATTGTGACGTCTGCGTTGCCCCCTGGACTTCACGACATTCTTGTGAATGTCCCTGTCTGGGGGATCTTCGCGCACGTTTCCTGTCCTGGTACTGGGAGGAGTATGATCGCTACTGATTGTCCCTTGTACTTGGGGCTGATTCCTAGACACAGATTTGTGGACTATATGACTTTTAGGGGGAGGCTGGCTTCCTGCACTTTATTTGACTGTTTGTTGGAGGTCGCATTTTACTGCCACGTGGGGAGGCAGGCCTATCCTCAATGATGGAGCCCGCTTCCTTCTTGTTGCCTTTTTGCTTTGTTTTCTTTTGTCTTTTTAGCCTTTGTCTTTTTATGGTTTTTATTTGTTATTTACATATTATTATTTCTTTTGTTAATATACAGTGGGCGCAAAGGAAATGTTAACCTCTTAAACGCAATGGAAATGTTAACTCTAATTTCGCGGTTAACTTTTTTTTACCGCGTTCCCGCCATATAGGTAGTGGGAGGAGCTTGGTATGACACATGTACCTGCAGCCAGGGCTCCCTCGCAACTTCCCGCCAGGCTCTTTTAAATGTCCTCTCAGAGCTCAGACAGTGTACATCTGTGTTACGCTGCTGACTTTGCCGCCTTACCAGACACCACTCTACCATCGCAATGGGGCGTAGCAATCTGACAATGGAGGAGAAGACCCGTGCCCTAACCCTAATGGAGCAGGAAGTGCCAGTAAAGCGTGTAGCTGCCGATCCGAACGTGAGCCGTGTCTCACTCTTTAAGCTCAAAAAAGCAGCCACCACACTCCCTCCCGGCACCGCACCGCCTCGCAAACCTGGCTCTGGGGGCAAGAATAAGACAACTGCTCGGGCTGACAAGGTTTTGCTACGTGAGGTGAAGCAGGATCCTTCGATAACAGCGGCTGAATTGAAGGGGAAACATCCTGACTTGCTCCACAACGTCGCTATTCGTACGATCCAGCACCGGCTACAAAAAGACTTGGGTTTGCCCTGCTGCCGTGCCGCCAAGAAACCGCTGCTGACAGAGGGAATGATGAAAAAACGGCTAGCTTTCGCGAAGAAATATCAAGATTGGACACCAGAGCAGTGGAAGAAAGTCATGTGGAGTGACGAGAGCAGTTTTCGGCTCGTCAGGGGTGGCTCGAAAGTGGTGCGGCGGCCCAGTGATGTAAGCAGATATGACCACCGCTACACAGTGAAGACCGTGAAGCACCCCGATTGCGTCATGCTTTTGGGATGCTTCAGTGGGGAGAAGGGCAGGAGTGGTCTCTATTTCCTCCCCAAGAACGTCACCATGAAGGGAAAGAATTACATTGAAGTTTTAGAGGAACATCTGCTCCATCTCTACGCTCTCCATGGCTGCGTCTTTTTTATGCACGATGGCGACCCTGCACACAAGGCACGAGCTGTCAAAGACTTCCTTAATGAACAGAACATCGAAGTTTTGGACTGGCCAGGCAACTCACCCGACTTAAACCCCATAGAGAATGCCTGGAACCAAATGAAAGATGAAGTTGCTAAGTCCCGGCCCTCCTCGATCCCCGCCCTGAAGGAGACACTCATTTAGCTGCGGGTGGCAATGGATGGGTCCTACTTCGAGAATCTTGCAACACCCATGCCCAAGAGGATCCGGGAGGTGTTGAAGACCCGTGGGAACATGACAAAGTACTAAATGTAAAGAAATGTAAGCAAAAGGACCCAATAAAAAAAACTTGAAATGTACTTTTGTGTTTAATTATCCAAAAATTCTTAATGTTAACATTTCCTTTGCGCCCACTGTAGTGTAGTAGTAGGCTGCGGTAAGTACGGCGACTTATGCCCGAGTCGGCAGTCGCCACATGGGTTCCTAAAATAATAATAAAAAAAAATGGCGCAAGAGTGGTTGGGGTTGAACATGAATTTCTGGTCCAAGGACTTTTGGCCGCTGCAATCGCGCGACTTTAGTCCCCTCGGCTACAGAGGGTGGACACATGTCGAGGCCAAAGCCTGCAACGTCGACAAGCTGAAGTCCTCCGTCACCGCGTGTGGTTCAGCATGAGCAAGGACTTTGTACGCAACGTATGCGCGGGCTTCAGGTCTCGTCGGAAGTGTGTCCTCGCAGCCGAGGGCGGCCAAATTCATTAATACCTCAATTTAAACACATATTTATATGTTAAAACAATAAAAACGTGTCTAACTGCAACGAAACTATCATTATGTCCTTTATTGAGAGCGTCGTAAGGAGTGTAATAGGCCCTTTACAATACCCAGTATTCAGACAGCACGGAAAACACAAAACAAAAGAGCAAACAAAAATGGACACATCCCGATCCTCACAGCCACCTTATTTGGGCAATTGAAGGAATTGATCTCACCCACTTGGGCTTCGGTATCTAATCGCGCAAAACAAAAGTACTGCGTTTCGCCACAGGATCTGCGCCCAGTACCCTCCATAAATCACGCACAACACAGTTCGGTACGTGTGATAACACTTCGTGCCCAGTTTGGATAACGGATTGTGATCTTTCAGGACTCAAACAGCGCCATGAGTGCTCTCGGGGCATTGGAATCTCCACGCACCCTAGTTCACGGTATCCATGACACCACGATTGCTGCGAGCCGGGTAGATGTAGAGATTGTCTTCTGCTGGGTCCTGGACATGTTGTAATGAGGGCACCAAAGAGTCCACGAAGACTGGACGACCAGACCAGACCAGTATTTCGCTCTTCCTCACAGGTGTGAGGACATTGCGCCGCGACTGTTCGAATGGGCGGCTTCAGGTCGCTTTCTGTGGTCTTCGAATTGGACACACTCACTGGACTCGCTGCCATCTGATGGAGCGCTCGCCTGCGCCTCATTATGACGACTGCGTTGTTCCCAGACTGTTCGGTACATTATTGTTGAATGTCCCAGTCTGGGTGATCTTCCCCCACGTTACCTGTCCCTGTACCTAGTCGAGCGGGATCGCTACTGCTTGTCCTTTGTACTCGGGACGTGTTCGTACACAGGGGCATGTGTTGGTAGCATGTTCCTCGGCCTCCGAGAGGTGTGCCTCACCGCTATGCCGTAGCGTACTTCTTTGCTCCTTGTTTTTAGTCGCGGGCGACTCTACATCTCAGTATGTCAGTCGGTCCCGTTTTGCTTTTTTTTTGTAATAACATTGTAACTATTCGGCCGATTCTAACGAAATTTGAAACCCTTATGTTTTACATTCTATTTCGAATGATATAATTGCCAAAGTCCTTCCAAGGTTAGCCCGGGAATTAGAATTATTTTGTTTTGGCAATAACTTCATAGCTATTCGGCCGATTCTAACGAAATTTGAAACCCTTATGTTGTTTTACATTCTGTTTAAATAATAGTTGCCAAAGCCTTTCCAAGATTAGCTAGTGAGTTATTTTGTTTTGCCAATAACATCATAACTAGTCTGCCGATTCTAACTTAATGTGAAACCCTTATGTTGTTTTACATCCTCTTTCGAATGATATAATTGACAAGGTTCCGCCAAGGTTATCCCGGGAACTTTTGTTTTGCCAATTACATCATAACTATTCAGCAGATTCTTACGAAATTTGAAACCCTTTTGATTTTTTACATTCTCTTTCGAATGATATAATTGCCAAAGACCTCCCAAGGTTAGCCCGGGAATTATTTTGTTTTGGCAATAACATCATAACTAATCGGCTGATTCTAACGAAATCTGAAACCCGTATGTTGTTTTACATTCTCTTTCTAATTATATAATTGACAAAGTTCTCCCAAGGTTAGCCTGGGCACTATTTTGTTTTGTCAATAACGTCATAACTATTCGGCTGATTCTACCGAAACTTTGAACCCTTTTGTTCTTTTAAATTCCTTTTCGAATAATATAATTACCAAAGTCCTCCTAAGGTTAGCCCTGGAATTATTTTATTTTGGCAATAACATCATAACTAATTTGCCGATTCTAACGAAATTTGAAATCCTTATGTTGTTTTACATTCTCTTTCGAATGATAGAATTGCCAAGGCCCTCCCAAGTTTAGTCCGAGAATTATTAAAAGTTTTGGAGGTCGTAAGGTCATAAATCAGAATAAGTGAGAGCATGCGACTTTTTGGTCAGCAGACCTTGTTGTAAAATGTCCCTGTGTATGGGCTCTTATTAGCACGCATTAACTTACACAGTACCGTGGCAAGTAGGGTCGCTACCGTGGGTCCCTTCTACTCTGGAGCGCTTGCATTACTGTATGTAGCCTGATTGAGTTTTATGAGGACATCCTCCTCCATTTATTATTTAGCTCTAAGGTGTTAGGTACACGTCGGGGTCCTTGAGGGATCTATCCTCCTTCCTTCTGCATTTGCCCCTGTACTTTTCTCTCTTCTCTTGCTCCATTTTTTTCTGTTACGATTGTGTTTAAATTTACCTAAAATATGCAGAATCTTCGCTTCGGAGGCAATGGCCATGCTAGCAATCTCCCGATGAATGTTTAATAAAGAAATAAATAAATCAGTTTCCTAACTATAAGAAACTATTTTTATTATTATTTTTATCATTACTGCTGTTGTTACTTTTAATAATAGAACATTGAATTTCATTGAGGGAATTAATAGCTATTTCGAAAGACACGATTATATATGGGTTGGACTTAGGGGTCTTTTGGCAGCCCTCTTCCTAATGATCTGTGATTTATTATGGACAACGCCCAAATTGGCCGGATATGATAGAGGGTGAAATCTGTTACGGCGATTGTCTCTGTGGACGGCGCTCGGCTACCAACGCGATGCGACGTGGGAGGTGGAAATTAGGCCTCTCCCTTAAGTCATTAGTGCTGAAAGGTGATACAGAGCCGATGAGAGGTGGTATTTTACAGGGTGACAGTATTTAGAGTGAGAAAGAATTGAAATAGGACACTTTATAAATGCCTTGAATTGTAAACTTGATCTAAAATCCTCTTATTTGGAATAGGTTTCTTTGGAATGGCTACAGTGGACTTTGTGTCAAGTTGCTTCTATTGGCTTTGACTGTAGAATTAGATAAAATCCTGGATTTTGTTTGTTGAGTAATCGCGTGTTCGTGGACCTCTTTGAAAAGCGACAGAGTTCGGAGAATTGCGATTTTTGCTTCCAATTGCGCTCCCAAGTCTCCTTTTACCTATTCTATGTACCTTTCAGACACTTTGGCTTACTTAGCGCCACCAATTTCCTTACGAACTTGTTAAATAATTCCTGCCAAATGGATCTGCCTACGACGGTTTCCAGATTTCTTTTCACTATATAAAAAAAACTTGTCCTCACATAATCCCAGCCCCAATAGTTTTACTAACTTCTGAAACAGCAAAAACCATAAGGCGTATTGAAAAGTTAAAATAAAGGATATGTAAAAAGAATGAATTTAAGTTATATTTCAAAGTAATATCTATCCTCAACCAATTGACTGTAGTGCTTCCAATTGCATTCCTAGACAAGTTATTCCAGGTTTGTGTTATTTTATAAGAAAATTAATTAAGTGTTATTGGAATGTTATTTCTAGTCGGCACTCGGTTAACTAGTTCAAATATTGAGTTATATTTTAACTTAGTGATCATGTTTAGTATTTTGAATACGTACTTCGATAAGTTGGCCGTGCAGATAGCGATCTTCCAGTGACAGAAAATTGAGGGGCACCTCACTCTGCCCCTTATACGCTCTATTTCTAAGTTCAGGAATTAATTTCGTCGCTGGATGTGCTCCAATATTGCAATGTCCTTTCGCATATATGGCCAGCAGAAATGTACACGCCATAAATTGTTGTAAAACTGATCGCTAATTTTAGTTTTGCTAATTTTAAAGTTTAGGGCCTTTAATAACAACCAACATTACCTAAGAACCCTTGAAACTTTATATACCAAACACTGCAAACCTACACTCAATGAATATTTAAGTGGTTTTTTCCTCTTTCTCAAGCGTCACTGTAACCTATAAATATTAGCCCCTTATTAAATCCACCATTTACTCTAGGATGGATCCATTTTAGTAAGTACCAAAAGTAACCCATTTTTCTGTTAAATGTTTTTTACTCTTACAATTTTTAATTAATTCATTTTCACATTTTTAAAATAAATTTTAAATTTATTATTGTTATTATAGTTGTTTATATTAACTACTTTTTTAGTCAGTTTTAAAACAAATTTAACTATTGCCAAGTCATATTTTAAAATTAAAACTTATAGTTTTACATTATTATACATTTTATTGACATTTTATAATTGGTCACCTTTTAAAGCAATTCACTGTCGTGTTGACCACTACCTTTTCAGGTTTTCTTCAAATGTATTAACTTTAGTAACCTTGTATTTTAGCCTGAAGATGAAAACTTGTACTTTTCGAAAAGTTGTGAAAATTAAAAGATGTTACATCCGTTTCTGGTGGCTCCAGGGTTTATCCTCAATATCAAATGCAGGCTTCACGGCCAAGCTCCCAGCAAATATATATATATATATATATATATATATATATATATATATATATATATATATATATATATCCCCAAGATTACCCGAATAGACAATCAATTCACGTCAAATGTTTACCGAAAACCCACTTTTACAAACCTTGGTTTAATTTTTTTTAGCTTCTGTGATTTTAAATTCAAAATTAATGCCATCCTTACTCTCCTATATAGAGTATATAACTTGTCTTCAACTTTTCCAGCCTTACATTTAGAATTCGAATTCTTAACAAACTTCTTTGCCTCCAATGGCTACTCCAAATCACTATTTCTGAGACAAATTAGTCTGTTTCTCAACAAAAAATACTCGACTCTGCCTTCACTACAAACTGTCAATAAATTAAGATCTTATTTTCCTTACCATACTTTGGTTACCATTCCGAAAAACTTTAAAAAAGAGGTTAAAACTGTTAAATTCAGCCTATCCTCAATTATTACCATCTATTATTCTCATTAATAACTTCAGACTGGGATCATTATTTAAGTTCAAAGATCAACCACCCACCAATTTGCAATCTAAAATTATATACGTTTTTCGTTGTACGTTACGTGCAGTAGCACTGTATCATATGTGGAGGCAACAAGGCGTACGCTTTACTCCCGCTTCATGCAGCATATGGGTAGATCTGAAAGAACTGGACTACACCTTTCAAAACCTGATCCATCCCCAATTCAAAACCATCCGTCACAATGTGGCTCTAGAGCTACACTCGATAACGTCACGATACTTAATGCGGTAAGAAACATCTCGGACCTTTACCTGCTAGAGTCAATTTATATTACAAAACTTCAACCCAGTCTAAATAATAACTCATTATCTGTCCCATTAAATATAGACCCATTAAGAAACATGCTAATTTGTTAAATTTCATGTTGTATTTTTTTTTTTTTGGGGGGGGGTGCAAGAATAAAATCCAGTCAATTATTTTCCTTCCTTTTTTTAAGAAATTCTCTCGTTGTTTTTGTTTGTTGTTTTTTTCCTCCGTATTTCCAATGTAATTAATTCGTCTCAAATTTAATATTCATGTTTCATAATTTTATTGCATGTGTTAACTTTTTATGTATATATTTAAGTCTATATTTCCTGGTTCGCGATATCCGTGACGCCACGGTTTTGGCGAGCCGGGCAGATGTCGAGATTATCTTCTGCTGGGTTCCTGGACATGTAGGAATTGCGGGGAATAATCGCGCCGATGAGGGCGCCAAAGAGTCCGTGAGGACTCTGCGACCGGACCAGCTTTCGCTCTTCCTCACACCGACTACATGGCAGGAATACGGGCAGCTCTTCGGACTGCTTGGCAAAGAAGATGGGAGACCGTCGAAGGGAACTTAAAGTTGCGTGCCATTGCGCCGCGACTGTTCCCATGGACCTATCCCCCAATGCCGCGGCGGCTTCAGGTCGCTTTCTGTCGTCTCCGAATCGGACACACTCGTGTGACGCATCGCTATTTGATGGAGCGCTCGCCTGCGCCCTATTGCAACGAGTGCGTCGCCCCCCAGACTGTTCGGCACATTCTTGTCGAATGTCCCAGTCTGGGTGATCTTCGCGCACGATACCTGTCCCGGTACCGAGATGGGCGGGGTCGCAACCGCCTGTCCCTTGTACTCGGGACCGATTCGTGCACATTGACTTGTGGACTTGTTGACTATTTTGGGGAGGCCGGCCTTCTTCCTTTCATTTAACCAGGTTTAGTTGTTATTTTGTTATTGTTATTGTTATTTCTTTTTATTGTTGTTTCCTGTTCGATTTTTTTAAAGTAGCCTAGAACTAGGTTGTTTGTTTACGGCGACTTATGCCTAAGTGGGCAGTCGCCAGATAGCCCCTTAAAAAAAAAAAAAATCGATCCACCACACCGGCCTCGGCCTTGCGACCGGTGCCTTCCGCACTTCCCCCATTGAGAGCCTGTTGGTCGATACTGGGGAGATGCCACTCGCTCTGCGCCGCGTGCAGTGCATCACTCACCTGTACGCGCGAGCACGGCGCCTCCCTCAGTCGCCAACAGCTTTCACTGCATCCGCATCTGATCTCGACGGTGCCTATGCCGCCGAGAGACGCCAGTTATACCCTAAGCCCTTTGGGTTTAGGGCCAGGAAACTCATTCGAGAGCTAGATATAGCTCTCGGGCCTGTGGTGCCACTGGTTCTGCCCAGGACGCCACCCTGGAGAGTTCCAAATTTAGCTATTTGTCGCCACGCCCCTGCTCCCAAAGTTGTAGGGCGCCTGGAGTATTGCGTTTGACCTTTTTACAGCACACTTCGTGTCGCGCTAGAACCGTGCCAGTGTATACGGCCGGCTCCAAGTGCGAAGAGGCTGTCGGTTTCCACGCCGTATCCTCTCTGTTACAAGTCAGCGGGGCTCTGCCAGCGCTGCATCTGTCACCTCGTGTCACGCTGGAAACGTGCCAGTGTATACGGATGGCTCGAAGTCCCAAGAGGGGGTCGGCTTCCACGCCGTATCCCCTTTGTTTGAAGTCAGTGGGGCTCTACCAGGCGCTGCGTCTGTCTTTACAGCCGAGCTGGTGGCAATACACCACTCGGTACGGGAGATTACGCGACGTGCCCGGTTCGGAGACCGGATTGTGATCTATAGTTACTCACAAAGCGCCCTGAGTGCTCTCGGGGCATAGGAATCTCCGCATCCCCTGGTTCGCGATATGCGTGACGCCACGTTTATGGCGAGCCGGGCAGATGTCGAGATTATCCTCTTCTGGGTTCCTGGACATGTAGAGATTGCGGGAAATGATCGCGCCGATGAGGGCGCCAAAGAGTCCGTGAGGACTCTGCGACCGGACCAGCTTTCGCTCTTCCTCACACCGACTACATGGCAGGAATACGGGCAGCTCTTTGGACTGCTTGGCAAAGAAGATGGGAGACGGTCGAAGGGAACTCAAAGTTGGGTGCCATTGCGCTGCGACTGTTCCCATGGACCTATCCCCCAATGCCGCGACGGCTTCAGGTCGCTTTCTTTCGTCTCCGAATCGGACACACTCGTGTGACGCATCGTTATTTGATGGAGCGCTCGTCTGCGCCCTATTGCGACGACTGCGTCGCCCCCAAACTGTTCGGCACATTCTTGTCGAATGTCCCAGTCTGGGTGATCTTCGCGCACGATACCTGTCCCGGTACCGGGATGGGCGGGGTCGCTACCTCCTGTCCTTTGTACTCGGGACGAGTGCGTGCACATTGACTGGTGGACTTGTTGACTATTTGGTGGAGGCCGGCCTTCTCCCTTTCATTTAACTAGGTTTAGTTGTTTTTGTTATTGTTTTGTTATTGTTATTGTTATTTCTTTTTATTGTTGTTTCCTGTTCAATTTTTTTAAAGTAGCCTAGAACTAGGCTGTTTGTTTACGGCGACTTATGCCTAAGTGGGCCGTTGCCAGATAGCCCCTTAAAAAAAATAAAGTTGTGTGGTTTTGCATTTTTTGCTGTTTTTTAAATCTAGTCTAGTATTAGGCTGTAGCGTGATTATGGCGACTTTTGCCTTACTAGGCATTGGCCAAATTGTCTCCTAAATCAATAATCCTGATTCACTGGTTTCACGAGAGTGTACGTTCAGTCCTCTACGAGGTAGGTGCGATTGTATGTGAGCGCTTCCTACACCCAATACTACCACGACTGCGTGTGTCGCATTCATAGTCATGCAACCATTCATGATAATTAGCATCGGGAATGGTAGATAAACTGTCTATCCTTCATCTACACGGTGAGGCAAAAATATTCATGCAATCACTGGCTATTAAGTGCTTGTGGACGTTTGCCTCGTCCTGTGCATCCAGCGCCGGAAATTGACCACAATCATCCATAAAATGCGAGACCAAACAGGTGTAAGTTATTTCTTTTTAAAAAGAGAAAAGCAACGATCACAACTGATCCCCCATGACAACGAGTCTTGCCTCTTCGGGTGCTGATGCTTAACCATTTGGCGACAAATTGTTATGGCGTTCTTAAATTGTGTTATGGTTCCTGTTTTCCTTCCTCGTGTTTTATTATCCTTTGCACACTTGCCTCCTTGTGAAGTCGATGGGCCGGGGGGCGATTTCGCCGATATAAGCGCTATTTCGAACTGCTTATGATTTGCTTTATTGACTGCATTGGATAATATAGACTCCCGGTCGCCTCTTCTTGGGGAAGATTTCATCTCGCTCATGAGTCCTTTCGCGTCTTTTGGTATCCTCAGATGCGGATGTTGACTGGACGGCTTTTGGGGTTGAGCGCTAGACAGAGTTTAGTATCCCCATTTTGGTTTGTTCGCACGCAGTTCTTAGTATCCCCACATGAGGTTGTTTGCTATGCATCTTTTTGTATTCTTATACGGCCATGGTTTGGTATTACCTCTGAGTGATTTGCTGGGCAGCATTTTATATTCCGGTATGTACACACGCCATGGCGCCTACCAACCGCTGCACCCACTACTACCTTGTAGGTTCTGCCTTTTTAGGCAAAGGCTAAAGAAGGATACCTTGATCACAAACCAGGATCGGGAGTGCCTATAGGCCAGCACCAACAGACCGGTGTCTCGGCAGCTCCCTGCACCCGAAGATGAAGCCTGGTCGTCTTGAGCCTCTCCTGCCACCAGGGTCCTTCTCCCCTCGGTCAAGATACGGGTCCGAAGACTTCACACATTCCTACCCGTTTAAACCTAGTGCAGGTCTATGCCCTCAAGAGGGGATCAATGACCTCGATGGACTTCCCAAAAATGTGTTAGGTTTCGCTATCCTTATCTGAGGTTATTTGGTGGCTTGTATTCATGTGTTTCTTTCCAAAGATTAGTTTCTTATTCCCATTGCAAGTTGTTTGATCAACAATTTTTTTTTTTTTGGGGGGGGGGGGTTATTCTCACTTACTTGCTGAGCTTCCTTTTTTTTATTCAATTATAAATTTGTTTGTTGGACACCTTTTGGTATTTCCTTATGGAGTATTCTTGGCAAGTTCTCTTGCTGACCTGATCGACGAGCTGAAGATAGGTGTCCTAAATGTGGATGAGTTTGCACATCACTGCCTAAGAACTGCCTTATTTTCCTGTCTCGATCTATCTTTGCGCTCTCCGGATGCACACCCAGATTTTAGGTGGGAGGTGGTCGATGATCTCCATGGTAGTGATCACTTTCCATTCAAATATCATTTTCTGGACTTCTGCCACCCGAGAGCCCGCCTCGGTAATGCTTGGCGCGGGCGCGTTGTTCCGCATTTCAGAAAATGACTGATTTCTTTGTCTCAGTTGAGAAGTTTAGGTTGGTAGATGAGGCCGTTGAGTTCTTCTCCGGCAACCTCATCGCCGTGGGCTTAACTACTATTCCTAGAACGTCTGACCGTTTTGCAAGCCGATCACTCCCGTGGTGGTCAGCAGAGTGTGAGACGGCCCTCAAACAGAAGCGTTATGCTTACATGCGCTATAAGCGCCGCCTGAACGATTTCAGTGTCAGTGAATTTCGTCGATCTAGGGCTAGGTTCCGTTATGTTTCGGAGCACGCCCGCCGCACTTGGGGGGCATACGTGTCTTCACTTAACGGGAAAGACCCATCTAGCAGAGGTGTGGAATCAGATCACAAGGATTCGGAGCAAGTTCTTGCAGGACCTCCCCCCCCCCCTCCAGTTCTCCAGGAGAATGGGACCAAAATCTCGGACCTCGCGTCCGTGGCGGAAATCTTCGCGACCGCTTTCTCCTCATTCTCTAGCCGGGATGCTGCTCCGCCAGCATTCACTGCGCGTTGTCATGTCACGGAAGGCCGCCGACTATCCTTTACATCCAGAAGCGGAGAACCCTTCGACGACAGGTTTACTCTGAGTCAGTTGCGTTCCGCTCTTGTTTCGTGCGCGGACACCGCCCCTGGTCTGTACGATGTATCGTACGCCATCCTGCGAGGCATGGCCTTTATGTTAGATTTGTTCAACAGTATATGGCGAACAGAGTAGCGATTCGCCAGATTCCTGGCGAATCGCTACCGTACTCGCTTTTCTCAAACCCGGAAGAGATCACCTTACCCTGGCCTGTTTCCGCAAAATCTCTCTAACTTTCTGCGTGTGCAAAGTTGATGGAGAAATTGGTAAATGTTAGATCAGCCTTGCTTATGGACAGCTGAGACATCTGTCTTCTGTACAGCGCGGCTTCTGAAAGTTGGACTCCACATCGGATGCTCGGCTCCGTCTGGAAAATGCCGTCTGTTAGGCGAAAAATGCCACGGCATTTTTTCGATCCGGAGAAAGTCTATGATACCGCATGGCGATACAGTATCATGGAGACTCTCCACACGATGGGGGCGAGAGGACGCCTCCCAATGTTTATATCGGAATTTCTGCGAGATCGTCGATTCCCCGTACGAGTAGGGGTGGGGACCCCTCTCCGGCCCAATGGAGCAGGAAGAGGGTGTCCCGCAGGGAAGTGTCCTCTGTGTCATTCTCTTCGCCCTGAGCATCATCGGCATCACCTCGGTGCTGCCGGAAGACGTTCTCGCTACGCTCTTCTTGGATGGGATGACCTTTCCATCTCTTTTGGCGAGGTTCAGATGGCAACTCTGGAGCGTCGACTCCAACAGGCATTGAATCGCGTCTCTCGCTATGCCGAAGCGCACACTCTTTAGTTTTCTTTGGCTAAGACTAAGGTGGTGCACCTCTGTCGCCATCCACGGCTACACCCTGACCCAGACTTATTTCTCAATTGGGTGCGCCTGGAATTGGTGGAGACGCCAGTCATACCCTAAGCCCTTTGTGTTTAAGGCTAGCAAAGTCATTCAAATCTAGGTATAGCTCTCGGGCCGGTGGCGCTCTGGTTCTGCCCAGGACGCCACCCTGGAGGGTTCTACCTTTGGCTATTTGTCGCCACGCCTCTGCTTACAAAGCTTCTACAGCTCCGTGGGTATTCGTTTGACCTTTTTACAGCACACTTCGTGTCGCGCTAGAACCGTGCCAGTGTATACGGCCGGCTCCAAGTGCGAAGAGGCTGTCGGTTTCCACGCCGTATCCTCTCTGTTACAAGTCAGCGGGGCTCTGCCAGCGCTGCATCTGTCTTCACGCCCGAGCTGGTTGCAATCCACTGCTCGTTACGGGAGATTACGCGACGTGCCCGGTTCAGACCCCGGATTGTGATTTATAGCAACTTACAAAGCTCACTGAGTGCTCTCAGGTCATTGGAATCTCAACATCCCTTGGTTCGCGATATCCGTGACGCCACGGTTTTGGCGAGCCGGGCGGATGTCGAGATTATCTTATGCTGGGTTCCTTAACATGTAGGAATTGTGGGGAATGAGCGCGCCGACTAGGGCGCTAAAGAGTCCGCGAGGACTGGGCGACCAGACTAGCGTTTTGCTCTTTCTTACACTGATTACATGGCAGGAATACGGGCAGCCTGGCAAAGAAGATGGAGACGGTCGGGTGGACCCTAAAGTTTCGTGCCATTGCGCCGCGACTGTTCACACAGATCTACCCCCCAATGCCGCGACAGTTTCAGGTTGCTTTATGTCGTACTCGAATTGGACACACTCGCGGGACGCACCGCAATTGATGGAGCACCCCTTTGCAACCTACTGTGAAAACTGTGTTGTCTTCCAGACTGCTTGGCACATTCTTGTTGAATGACCCAGTTTGGGCGATCTTCTCACATGTTACTTGTCCGGGTACCGGCACGAGCGGGATTGCTACCGCTTGTTCCTTGTACTCAAGACGGGTTCGTTCACATTGACTTGTGGACTTTATGAATTTTTGGAGGAGGCCGGCCTCCTCTCCTTTATTTGACTGTTTTTGTTTGTTTGTAAGTTGCATGTTCCTGCGCTCGGGGGAGGTGGGCCTATCCCCGCGCCGGAATGCGCCTCCTTCTTGCTTTGTTTGTTTTTTTGTGTGTTTTTTTAGCCCTTGTCCTTTTAAGCGTTATTTGCTATCTGAATACTGTTATTTGTTTTGTTTTTTTGTTACTTTTTTCTTAATATAGCCTATTAATAGGCTGTGTCGGGTATGGCGGCTTATGCCCAAGCAGGTAGTCGCCAGATGGGTTAAAAAAATCTAACTCATTTTACTACTTCTTCCCGAGGACGAGCGTAGCGAGCCTGGGGGCGGTGAATGGGGTGGCTTTTCCTCCCTATAGCAACCCATAGTAGGGCTCGAAATCGGCTTCCAGTAACCGAACACAATTTAACATTAGGTAAAACTGTAGTAATGAGATAGTTAGGTGAAACATATTGGGAAATGGACGAAATATTATGGGAACGCGAGCGGGATATGGATCTTCAGGCTTACCAAAATATCGAAGCCAGCATCGAAAATAATTAAAATAGAATCGGCCGATTAGTTACAATGTTATTACAAAAAACAAAATAATTCCTGGGCTAATATTGGGAAGACTTTGGTATTTATATCATTCGAAAGAGAATGTAAAACAACACAAGTGTTTCAAATATCGTTAGAATATCATTATATCGTTACAAAAAAAAAACAACTAAACCGGGACCGAACGACCGACTCGCAAGCGACTAAAAACAAAAGTAGAGATAGAGACAAACAGACGGGTTGTGTGGTTGAGTAGGGAGAAAGATAGAAAGGAGTGAGAGAAGGGGAGAGATGTATTGTTTCTGGTTAGCGGCTGATGACAACCCAATTTACGACGGAGTCTCTGGCGATAATAAACCCTTTGAGGTTCTTAATGACGACCAAGCATCAGTCTATCTCTGTTTACAACTTCATTTCGACGTTGATGCCATTCTTCCCTCTCTGCTACCGGGGACTTGGCAATGATTTAGCCCCCCCTCCCCTCCTCTCGCTTATCAGTTTAATCGGGGGGATTTAGCCGCCAATCGGCTTAGTACAGGCGATCTGACGTCGCGGAAACGGAAGCTGATCGTACCTATAATTTCGAGTATATGACCTCGTTCATTGTCGCTTCATTTTCTTTATATTATAGGGTTTGAAAGATTATGCTGACTGCTGGTACTCCAAAGTCCAGGGTCATAAACGCATGTCCTGTTTTCTTAATATTCAGGCTTGTTCTGAAGGAATAGGGGTTTTCATTTTCGAGGGCGATGTTATGTTGGGGGTTACGTACGTCCTTATTTGTGGTGGCCTCGCATTGAAACCCCTTCGTTTCCAAACTAGAGAAAGGTTCGGAAGAGTTACTATCCATCCTAAGTCCCTAGTACCGTCGCAGTTTCTTTTGGCCACTCGGTTTTTGTTTTTTTTACATATACACCCACCCACTATTTAATTAAAAATTAAGTTAAATCACTTTTCCTAACTTCGTCAATTTTCAGACGAACCTTTTCAAAAGCTGTCTGACTGAGAAAGGTTGTGAGAGTTGAGAGAGTTTCTATTTAAACTCCCTTTAAATCATACTGAGTCTTTTACAAGGAAAACTAAAAACGAACACAAATCGATAATAGATCTGCGTCACCAATGATAAATAATTTGAAGGAAACTAATTAATCAAATTGTCATTAACGGGGAGATATAATGTTAACTGTAAGTGGCTTTGCTAAATTATTTCTCTTCGGCGTAGTGTCGCTTGCGAAGCGTCTGTCTGAGACAGCCTGTTCTCATCTTTCGCCTAATCCAATTTTGAGTGTTTAATTAATAGTTCGCAAAGAGGAGTTGTTGATCAAATTGCACCATTCCGAGTTCCGGACGCGTTTGTGGATTTATGACAGCTATAAATTCTAAGAAAACTTAAGAATGACTCTCCCCGTGACAGGTTTGTGTTTAATAGGGCTTGAGGTGAGAGGGATTGGATTTCTAATGGTGATGATGTGCACCAACCCTTTGTGGGGAACGGTTGGAGTCGATGAATCGACAGGAGAAGCTGTTGACCAGCGAAACAAAACCACTCAGGGAAGAAAAGAAAAGAAAACGGGTTTCCGTCATTCAAGGCGAACCTGGGAGACTTGTTACTTGGTTTTGTTTATATTTGTGCGAGATTTTGTAGATGAAGATCCCGCTCTAACAGGTTCTAGTCGGGTTTCCCGTGATGAAGCTTTTTATTTTTAACCTCCTTCATAAGGAGGAGGATTAAATTCTTTTAAATTACTTAATTTTATATTGTTTTGGTTTATATTACGCGAGTTTTGATCTTAACGTCTTTAGCAAGAGGATGTTTAGTGATATCTGGAGGCTTGCGTGACCCCAGGGCTCCAATACTGGGGTATTATAATGATAGGTGATCAGCTACCCTACTCCTGCGGGGACCCGCCAACCCCTTTAAAACTTTTACTCTTATTTTCCACTGAGGTTCCGTTGTCTCAAAGCACTTTCAGCCTCTAGGCAGAACCATGGCGAATGCCCGATTGCTAGGGAAGATTTTAGGTACCGTTTCCAGTACTCTTATGAGGTGGCTTCGCGGCCAAATACCCTATGGGTTAAAGCGCAAGGACAAGGTCGCTTTTTACGGCGAGTGGGGTTGTCAAGGTCCACCATCTTAACTCATATCTGCAGGTCCAGTATAAGCAAATGATCACATTCCAGTTGCTTATGAACCTATGAGAGAGGCCGGCCATGCGACTTTTTTATTTATTATGGCTGTAATGGAAGGAAATAGTGTTTCCGCGGCCGAAAGGAAGCCGCCTACAAGCGCGGCCTCCTCCCACATAAGTTACTGGGAGTGAGAAGTAAATGAGACCCCTATTCTGCCTGTGGAGGGGGTTCCCTCCTAATATCCATAACCACTAAAGAATACTCCCTGGGGCGGCTCAACCTATATAAAGGAGACGGTGGGCCCCTCCCAATTTTCTTCCAGCGGAGGGGGTTCCCTCTTACCGCTATTCTCGGAGTCGTCCCCGGGCGCATCTCTATCTTTAGGAGTCGAGGCTCACCGTTTTCTTTCTCAGAGGTCCGCTAAGACAACCCCAAAATAACAGGGACACAGCGCCACATGGATTCATGTTCTCCATGTGTGCAGCAATTAAACCGAGCAGCCCCCCTTAGAGGGGTTGTCTACCGTTTCGTTGGCTCCTTCTGCTGCCAATGAACCCCATCGATCATGACCCGGCGACCTAAAGGACTCCTCTACCGCAGGGGGTTACCCTGTGTAGCCTGTTGCATTAGGTACCCGGAGGAGCTGCTCATCCTCCCGGCCATAGTGCAAATTAGGAAAGCCCTGTCACTGGGTTCACGTGAACTCTCTGATGGGGCCAGGGAGAATTGTTGGTGCGCTTTCCCCTCGCTCCCTCTCAGCCTTACTTGATCTTTATTTTTTATATTATTATTTATTTTTTAGGACTATTCCCTCAACCTTTTGTGTACCCGCACTTTTACAAGGAGGAACTTTTCTCACTGGACAGAGTTCGTTCGCTAGATATGGTGCCTGGGTGAACTGCATGACATCCCGCGATCACCTAGCGCCAGGGTATGATAAGAATAGGTGATCACCCATCCTACTCGTTGTGGACCCGCCTCTTTCTTCTTCTCTCTATTACATACCCGCCTACCCCATTCCAAACTTTCTCCTCTATCCACACAGGTTATGGCTCCTCTCAGCATTTTCGTCGTCCTATTATGGGTCCTGAGTCGGCCGAACTCTCTCTGGCTGAGGCAAGTATTAAGCACGCGGTGTGTTGGGTCGTCGACTCCGCTCACCTTCTTTCATTACAAATATAAGGGGCCTACGTCGGCAGCATCCTTTATGGTCAAAGCTCTTATGGTGGTTGCGTTTTTAAAGCGTTCACATCTTTTTCTTGTTTTTTCCTAGCAAACCATCTGGAATTTTTTTTTAGAGTATTTGGGCGTTCATTTTTTTCGGCATATCTAGTATTTGGTCCCTCACCAGCAGGTGTAGAACGATTGTCTGGAACCTGGTGACAGACATGGTGTGTGATAGCATACTGATTTTTAACTAACAAAGCAAAAATTTTACATTTTGTTCGTCCCCCCTCCCCCATTTCTTTTAAACTACCTATTTTATTACCCCCCCATCCCCTCCATAAATTTAGACAATTTAACATCCACCCTTTAGGTAGAAAATGTTAAAGCGACCTTCATTTTCCTCCTTGCATACTCGCCTAGTGTCCGCACCTCCTCGATTTGGAGAGTTCCAGGCCTTCCAATCCTAAACCCATTGGACTACTTGAGCTATGGACCTTACAAAGCTTTCCACTTATTCCTAACTTCATCACTTTCTTTATGAATGCCTTAGCAACGTTTCTGGAAATTCCTTCATTGGTGTTTGCTTTTTAGTGTAAATACTCACCCTTCCATCCTTTTTTTTATTACACATAACTCTTTGAGGCCCTTTAAAAAATTAATTCCTGAAGGTTTTTAAGGTAATGACGAAACGTCAAAATTCATCAAACTGTTAAAGAAGCTAAAATGAGGAAATAACGCTAATGCGTAAAAGACTCTCCCAAATTGAAATAGTAATAATAATTATTAATTTTATATATATTTTAATCACAAAATTTTGTTGAATGCGCGTATGTTTCATTGCTATCCCTCATTGCATCTTCTACGGGTGTATGTTTGATAAGTTACGAAATAGATCAGCGTTCAACCCGCTGCCCCCGTTCACAGACCTGTTGACTTACTTGGCATCAATGAATTGCAAGCAAGGTTTATCAACTTCTCGCTCTCACGATTTAGTACTCGCTCACTTCAAAGGAAGGTTGGTTAGGCGAAATTAAAAGCAAACCAGTATTCGACTAATGACTGGATGAGTGTTGTAGAAAACTGTTTGACGGTAGTTTAAAATTATATATAGATAGATGATAGATTGTTTGGGCTAAATTTGATGGGTTGCATAAAAGAAAAAACATGCAATATAACAGCCAAAAAATAAATCACGGCCTCAAAGGCCGCTCCAGAACCTAGTGTATGCGTTTCTTACTGTGTCCCTGGGAAGATCTTTGAACACCCCATTGATCTGGCCACCAGCTCGGCATTTGGGATGCAGGCGGAGCGGTTGGTGTCTTTCTCAACCGCGCCCTACACTTAGTACTGGTTCTCTCCGAAGGTATGGCCTTCGAACACCAACCCTCTCCTGCCACGGTTTGACCACATTCTCTACATAGCCGTATGGATTGAGCCTAATACCCTGCTCAAACATGTGGGGTTGCATGGCGTCACCTTCACTGGAGACACCCACAGATCATCACAGTTTAAGTGAACTTGATCTTCATGGTATGTGAAACTCTGCATGGATTATAGGTAAGCCACCTGTTGTTCTGTGTGCGTGTTGCAACTTATCCTGACAAAGGTTCTTTTCATCTGATAAGAAACAGAAGAACCCCTGCTCAACAAGATGTTTCAGCATGTTCAGATGCTTCTTTGCCTTCGTTAAGCGATTCTCCTTGGCCTTGCTGAGGGAATTTGTTCCTTGCGCTTTTTGTTCAAGTGGTAGCGAAGGTTCTCATTCAGGGCCAGCTTTATAGTTGTGACTCCAACACTCATCTCTCTCGCTAAAGCCGGGATTTCTTCGCTCGGGTCTTCCCTCACCTTGTCCTGCAGTTGCTGTACGAATTCAGACTTGCGGACGCAGTCAGAACGCCTGTTGTGTTCCTTTCTGCTGGTCATGGCTTCGTAGTATCCGTTGCAGCTACCCATATCACGTCTTACAGCCTTTACAATGTTAACCGAATATTGAGCATCAGCCATGATGTCGGAACTTTGATACCCGGCGTGAATCATCAGATGGCTCCAGTTCTCCATGTTAGCTAACTTTTTCTCGACTAAAATTTTACTATGTATGCTATCCAATTCCATTGACTGTTCACCGATACATAAAAAAAGAATATTTCGAGAAATCTCGAAACAAATGGTGAGGCTAGTAGCAAATTTTGATAACTGACACTGCATCCGGACCTGATGCAGTGTCGGTTATCAACTTTTGCTATCTACTAACCGCACCAATTTGACTCGGGACTTCTCGAAATTTCCTCATCATTAATAGGAGGGGCGGTCAATAAGTTTTGCGAATCGGTAGGGAAAAACAGAGGAAGGGGGATGGCTGTTTGTAGGGGTGTTAGGACAAGTTATGACAAGTCAGGACCTGCTGCCGCACGCTCCTGCCTCGTCTATTTAAGAAGCAGTAGCTGATCGCAGATCGTCAGTCACAAATTTTTTCAACAATGGAGAAGGTTGAGCACCGCGCAGTGATCAAATTTTTGACCAAGGAAAGCAAGAATGCAAGAGAGCCATGAACGCATGGTTGCAGTGTACACCGACACCGCCCCTTCCTATGCAACCATTGCTCGCTGAAATAGGAAGTTCCGCCATGGTCGTGAGTCCCTTGAAGATAACCCCCGTCCAGGACGCCCGTCAGACGTGACCAACGAGGACAATGTGGCCCGTGTGGAGAGGAGGATCCTCGAAAATCGACGGGTGAAGGTCGAAGAAATCGAGCGAGAACTTGGAATATCACATGGAAGTGTTATCAACATCATCCACGACAATTTGGCCATGACCAAGGTCTCTGCCCGTTGGGTCCCTAGAAACCTCACGCCCCATGATCGACTTCAACGTCGTTAAAGTCTACAAGGCTAGAGTTGCACAAGGTGCCCTGCGCGAGTGTGGATTCAAGGAGCTCAACCATCCCCCCTACAGTCCAGATCTGGCCCCTAGCGACTACTTTTTATTCCGCCAGCTCAAGGCTGCACTGCGTGGACGCCGATTTGGGGACGATGAAGATGTCCAGCTCGCCGTCCAGGAGTGGATTGAACAGCAGTCGGGAGATTTCTGGTTGTCGGGAATTCGAAGCCTCAGGGACAAGTGGCGCAAGTGCATTGAAGTCGAGGATAGTTATATTGAAAAATAATAAAACACTTTTCCTCATATCTCGTTTCCTTATATCCGAATTGCAAAACTTATTGACCACCCCTCGTATGTATTTAGCAAAGATAACGGTGGAAAATTATCTTAGCTTTCACATTTTCTATGACGATATACGGAGATTTTAAGGGTATCTCTTGAAATGCATCTTTTTAGATGCATTAGAACGGTTCCCCGAAAGTCATTTATCTACCTGGATAATAATGATACCCGGCCCCCAGGACTTGATGCAGTTTCGGTTATCAACTTTTGCTATTTACTAACCGCTATACCGAGCTCTCGAAGGAGTTTCCCAACCCTAAACCCAAGGGACTTAGGGTATGACTGGCGTCTCTCGGCGGCATAGGCACCGTCGCTAGAAAAGTCTTCAGAAGTGTCTGTCACCTATACGACTGGGCAGCCCATATATATATATATATATATATATATATATATATATATATATATATATTGGTTAGGGCTTCTCTTATGGAGCTTCAATTTAATTTGAAGGATGAACGAAAGGACGTATAAAGGGAAATTCATTTAATTTTCTTGATACAACGTTTATATATATATATATATATATATATATATATATATATATATATATATATATATATATATATATATGATGATGAAAGTTGATGCACTAATGCAAGTTAGATGAGGAATTAAACCACACTTGATGAAGACATATTTAATCCAGAACAGTTTCGGTGTATCACACACCCTTGTCAACTGGCAACTGAGAAGAAAATTATGGAGAAACCCATATACACCTCTAAACAGGTGGACAAAGATCATGTTACATGACCCACTCCCCTGCTTGGACTAATCTGAGGGAGGGGGGGACATAATTTACTACCTGTTGAGGGCTGGGCAGTTTTGCAATTTTGTTTATCTGCTTACATGTCAAACTGTTAAAATAAAATTGACCTTTAGATAAATTGAAATTAGGAATGGATTTGATCAAACTTGATTTTACAAATTCTTCTTTTGACCTAATTTTTTTTATTTAAAGACCAATATACTTCCTGGAAAATCGAGGGAATGATTGAAATCTCTGACATTGAAAATCGAGGGAATGATTGAAATCTCTGACATGACAAAATACTCCACTAATTTCATTGCCAAATCTGATGTCCCTATTATGTTGATACAATCTCTTATCTAACTTTCTTCCTGTTTCACCTACATAAACACATATAAACATCATATTCTTTACATGTAATTACATATACCCCTTTATCCTGTTGATCTTTTGGATTCCTGGAAGTCATAATTTGGTTTATAGAATTATTATATTTAAAAACTATTTTAAATCCTGTTTCTTGAAATAAGTGCTTTAACTTATTCAGTTTGTCATTAAATGGCAATGTCATACATTATATATATATATTACAATTTATATTACAAAACTTCAACTCAGTCTAAATAATAACTCATTATCTGTCCCATTAAATATACTGACTCATTAAAAAATATGCTAATTTGTTAAATTTCACATTGGTTATTTCTTAGGGGATGCAAGAATAAAATTATATATATATATATATATATATATATATATATATATATATATATATATATATATTTTATATATATATTTTATATATTTTATATATATATATATATATATATATATATATATATATATATATATATATATATATATATATATATATATATATATATATATATATATGAATGCAATATCCCGCAGGAAAAAATTAAAAGGTGTTTCCAAGTACTTTCAAACTTTATTAAGTTCCTTTCAAGGATAACTAAAAGAAATAGTATTATATTAGAGGTATATATATACGACAGAAAAATATGAAAGACCGCCTCAAAAACAAGAAATCACCAATGAGGAAGAGGGAATGGAGAATCTGTTACCCTTTCCTTCGACTTAGTTTGACCTTACTACCTGCTTCTTGTAATCCTTAATGTGTTTTTTTACCTTCCCCATTCCCTCTTCCTCATTGGTGATTTCTTGTTTTTGAGGCGGTCTCTCATATTTTTCTGTCGTATATATACCTCTAATATAATACTATTTCTTTTAGTTATCCTTGATAAGGAACTTAATAAAGTTCGAAAGTACTTGGAAACACCTTTTCATTTTTTCCTGCGGGATATTGCATTCATTTGCCACCCTCACGTGATACTTTGTGAGTTTTTCATTTTATATATATATATATATATATATATATATATATATATATATATATATATATATATATATATATATATATATATATATATATATATATATAATGAAAATTAATGCAATATCGCAAGAAAAGATGAGGAATTAAACCACATTCTCCGAAGACAATTTAATTCAGAACAGTTTCGGTGTATCTCACACCCTTTTTCAACTAACACTGGATAGAAAATATAAGAAAAGTGCTTACAAACATAACACAGGGTCAGGTCGTGAAAGATCCCCTCTTTTTTTCCCCAATTTCCTACTTGTGGCTATCAGGGGGAGGGGTTAGGCCTAAACATATTGAAGGGCGGACATTTTACTATTTTCTTTATTTGCCTTCGTATTACAGGATTAAAAGAAAATTGACCCTCAGATAGATTTAAATTTTGAACTGACGATATCAAGCTCGATTCTACGATTCTTCTCTTAACATAGTTAGCCGATTTATATTCCATTTTACTTCTATTTAAATCGATCGAATGATTTAAGTCTCTAACATGGCAAAATATTCCACTGCTTTCGCTGCCCACTCTAATATCTCTTTTGTGTTCATACAATCTCTTGTCTAGATTTCTCCCCGTTTCCTCAATATAAACTTTATGGCAATCGTTGCATGGTATTGCATATACTCCTATGTTATGATGTTCTTTGGGTTTCCTGGCAATCATCAATTGATTTAAGGAATTATTATATTTAAAGGCTAGATTAATACCCGCTTTTCCAAATATGTCCTTTAAACTATTTAATTTATTATTATATGGCAATGTTATACATTTGTTGAAGTCATTAGTGCGGGAAGGCTTATTACCATAGAATGTTTACCTAGCTGCAAAATGGGCAGACGATATGAACCAATCGGGGTAATACAAATTAGAAAAAATGGTCCTGATAATGACAATTTCTTCATCTAAATAGAAAGGATGACATATTTTGTATGCTCTAAGGAAAAGGTTAGAAATTACCGATTTTTTAACAGTATTATCGTGAAACGATAATACAAGTAGGGGATTGGGGAAAAAAAGAGGGGATCTTTCACGACCTGACCCTGTGTTATGTTTGTAAGCACTTTTCTTATATTTTCTATTCAGTGTCAATTGAAAAAGGGTGTGAGATACACCGAAACTGTTCTGAATTAAATTGTCTTCGGAGAATGTGGTTTAATTCCTCATATATATATATATATATATATATATATATATATATATATATATATATATATATATATATATATATATAAATATATATATATATATATATATATATATATATATATATATATATATATATATAATTTTGTATATTAGGTCTTGACAATTTTTCCTTCCATTATTCGTTTAAAATTCATTTTAAAACAGTTTTATATAATCATTAGATTCATAAATCAAATCTCCCTTACCTTAATAGATTTTAGCAATTATACACTCGCTAACTAATTTAAATATTTAAAATCCTTCCCTAGTGTCTCTATTGTAAATTTGAGCCCCATTTCGAAATATTCCCTTTAATTCTAAATTTGCAATTCAAAGCTAATACTAGCTAGTAAACTTCTAAATGTACATTTAGCAGTGTGCTCTCTTAACAGTGCAAAATATTTTGTTGTTTTTATTTGTATTTTAGGCCTAAGAAGATGACCGTATTGTGGTCGAAACGTCGCTGGTAAATAAAAAGGATGATACCAGCCATTTTCTTCGCCTTAGGATTTCTGTTGAACATTAAATTTAGGCTCTCTAGAAGCAATCTTCATCTATATATATATATATATATATATATATATATATATATATATATATATATATATATATATATATATATATATATATATTATGTATATTCTCTCTCTCATCACTTTTCGCCACTTCAGGTAAGTTAAAAATAAGTGGACCCGAATTGAAAGAGGCTTAAAAGCGAACTAATCTTCTAAGTTGAAGCGATTCTTCTCTCTTTCTCTGTGGGGGACGAACTGAAGGATAAGATAAAAATAAAAGGACTAATAGTAAAAGGTTAGACCGTCGGAGCCCCTCCCTCCCTACTTGCTCCTTTGGAACAATCGGAGAGGGAGCTGGGACTCCCCCTCTTGCCCATTCACCTTCCGATCGCCCTGTTCCCAGAGGCACAGGGAGTGGGGGAAGTTTAGTGGGAGAGGAGGAGGGAGATATAGTATAGTGAGAAACTAGTGAAAGACCCAGGCCTTCTTGGTCCCAGATCTAAACATGGTGCTAATACCACAGTGTGTATATCCTGCCCCATGTTTGTATGTTGAGCCCTTTGGAAATTGCAGTACTAAAGTGTTTGGGAGAAAAGGAAGGAAGTTGAATAGTTGCAAGTCTAGCTCTTTTACTGTTTATACTTTTTGTGTTTTGTTTTAGTTTACCTTTCTATAGATCATCTTGATAAATTGTCCCTTTATTTTCGAAGTCATTTTCTTCTGTAAGTGATTGTTTGGTTTTCATCTTTAGGTTATCGTAGTCTGTTATTTTAATCAGTCGTCTTAGTCCTGGATTTTTGTCTTAAACGAGACTTTAATCCTTGTTGTATCCGGAGTTTGTATTTTTGTTTTCTATGTAAATATCTTTTCTTCTTCTCTGCCCATTGCCGTCATGCTGCTTGGGAACAGTGGATGGGGTCCCCATTTAGCCCTTTGTATTACTTGATTGGCTAGTTCGCCAATCTCATCTCGTGTCTTTTCGATGACCGATTTTTCTTTTTCTTAATTATCTTGTTTAGCGGTTCAATTTCTGCTTTATGCAGGTCTTCCACTCTTCCTTCCTTCTCGCTTTTGTTATGAGATAAATTGCTTTGTTTTTTGATCCTCTGCAATTTTATGAGATTGCACATCGCAATTGTGGTATAGATTAGTGTGGGCCGGATTATATTGATCGGTAGCTTATATAGTAGTTTTAGTCCAATTTTTCCTTTTTCAGTTTTGTTGGTTACGTGTTTCTTGTAACCAGATTTAATTATTGTTAGCCCCCATGATTTTGCATTCGTTGCTGTATCTATATCTTTCGTCTACGCATATATCTGCTATCTTTTTCCTGTAAACTGGTATAATTATGAATTTCTGTTCGTATTGAATGACTTCGTATTTCTTTTCCCTTTCTCGCTTGAATTGGCCGTGCCCTTACGGTGACACAATCACTTTTATGTCATCCGCAAACTGTATGTTCATACATCCTTCGGTGGCTGGTGGTAGGGCGTTTGCAGTTTAAATAGCGTACAATACTGGACTCAAATAACCACCATGCGGAACACCGGCCTTTAAGTTTTTATCGCTTTCCATGATGAGTACCTGTGCCTATATACATGTATCTATCCATGACATAGTCGCAGGGTATTCTTTCAATTTTATTGTTGATTACTAGTTGTATTTTGTACTGGATGCCCCTCTGCTATACTTTGAAAGCTTTAGACGCGTCTCTGCAGACGATGTCTACGCTCATCTTCTCGTTCTCTGCCTTGGCAACTTTTCCATTATTAGGCAAAATGCAATATCCGTGCTCCGGTTTTTTTCGGAATACGAATGGGCACCTATTATAAAGATCGATTTCCTTGAGGTGTTGATCGAGTTTGCGTTTGATGCTGCTGATTCTACATTGTTGTTGATGTAGGTTGGAAATTAACGCCCTAATCTTTGTAGCATTGCCCAATTTAGCATCATCTTCATGTGCTGCTGACACCGTTTGTGTTATTATATGCATTTCCTGTGCAGCGGGTGCTTATGTCTCCAATAAAAATGACTGGCCTTCTATTATTGAATAGTCACATGACATTAGCAATCGGGGAGACCGTCACTTCTTGGAGGTTGATATTCCGTTGCTATGATAAGACTAGTTGGTTCAAGTTCTATTTCTATTGCAGCGTATGATTTTATTAGTCCTCGTGTCCTATAGTCCAGTTCCCTTTTAA
>OZ018319.1:31646780-31834184 GCA_963969495.1 Ceratothoa steindachneri
GTAGAAAAGACCTCTACCAAAGGGACGGGGTGCACCTCTCCTTTAAGGGCAAGGCGTTCCTAGCCAACCTCATCCAGGATGTCGTGGAGCGCACCCAAAGGAGTGTCCGGCCCATTGGGAAGGCGGACGTACGCCAGTACGCCCGAGTCACTCCCCAAACAACCTTCTCGGAGGTTGTTAAAAATGGTGCCACCACGACAAACAAGAAGCCGGGAAACGGAAGAGTATAGGGGGTCCTACATTAGGGGACTCCCTGAAGGTTCTTCTGTTCAATGCGAGGTCAATCAGGAACAAATTTCCTGAGCTCCGTGGCCTCGTAGCGACGGAAGAACCCGAAATGGTAGCCATAACAGAATCGTGGATAAAAACGTCAAACCGAGACTTTGAAGGCGAATTCACGGTTCCTGGCTACCAACTCTTCCACAAAGATAGGCCAGACAGAGAGGGTGGCGGTGTAATGTTGTATGTCAAGGATACAATCAAATCTACGAACTCCAACGTTATATCCGACCACGAGCTCCTAGGCGTTGACCTAGAGATCGGTCCTGCCAAATACAGGACCCTGCTGCTTTACAGACCCCCTTCCCAACCTGTTGAGAAGGACAGGGAACTGTACCAGCTGCTGGGTGAGCTGGTTCAAGGCAGAGTGTGCATCGTTATGGGCGATTTCAACAGACAAGTTGACTGGGAAACCAGAGCAGCCTGTGGCGAGAGCGCGCTACTCCTGGAGTTCGCCAACAACGAGTTCCTCACTCAATGGGTCAGAGAACCGACGAGAGGAGACAATATCCTCGACTTGGTCTTCACCTCTGAGGATGATATCGTTGAGGATATCTCTGTAGGCGAAGAGCTCGGTGGCAGTGATCACCAGCTAGTTAGATTTAGCGTCAAGATCCCGAAGGTAAGGTCTGTTGCCAGTCAATTAAAGAAACTTGACTTGAGAAGAGCAGACTTTGCAAGCCTTCGAGCTGGACTGACTGACGTGAGGCTAGAAGTGTGCGATGCCGTTGAAGACTCGTGGAATAGTTTCAAAACCACATTCATGAGTCTTCAATCGCGTTTCATCCCTCTGAAATGCCCCCGTCTGTCTTCTGTTCAACCTAAGTGGTTTAATCGAGAAATCGGCCAACTGCTTAGGGAGAAGAGAAATGTGTACCGGCAATCGAAGATCTCGGGTGACTTTGACGAATACCGGAGGCTAGCCAGGAGAGTGAAGTCCAGCATAAGGGCGGCTAAGCGGTCTGAGGAACTCCGAGTGGCGAGACTCTGTAAAGGGAATCCCAAGGAGTTTTTTGGATATGTGAACAGCCGTAAACCAATCCGTCGAACGATTGGCCCTTTGAGGAATGAGGAGGGGACATTAAAGCATTCAGATGCAGAAAATGCTAACCTCCTCAACGACTACTTCTCTTCAGTGTTTACTGAAGAGTGTGGTCCTATTCCCCAGCCGACGGATTCCTACTCGGGGGAAAAGCTGGAGGCAATGGACTTCACCGAAGGAGAAATAAAGAAAAAGATCGCTGACCTAAAGACGAATAAGTCCCCTGGACCGGACGGGTTTCTACCTAAAGTGTTGAAGGAAGTGTGCGATGAAGTATCACGACATCTGTGCGCTATCTTTAACATGTCAATCCGGACCGGATGCGTTCCTAGAGACTGGCGTGAGGCGGAGGTGACTCCTATCTTCAAGAAAGGAGACCGTAACCAACCGTCGAACTACCGACCTATCAGTCTGACTTCGATAGTCGGTAAACTCATGGAAAGCATCATGGTGGACAAAGTGACGTCGTATTTAGAGTCAAACCTGCTACTGAGGAGTTCCCAGCACGGCTTCCGAAGGCAACGGTCATGCGTGACGAACCTTGTGGAATTCTTCCACTTCGTTTTCAGTGAGCACGATCGGGACAAGGCGGTGGATGTGGTCTACCTAGACTTTCAGAAAGCCTTTGATAAGGTACCACACCGCCGCCTTCTCCGGAAAGTGCGAGCGCTTGGCATAGACGGAAAGGTAGCCGGCTGGATCGAGAACTGGCTAAGTGGCAGACGGCAACGGGTGGTGGTAAATGGACAGTCTTCTGAGTGGGTGCCCGTTACTAGCGGGGTGCCTCAAGGTTCTGTCCTGGGACCACTACTATTCATCATCTACGTCAACGACATGGACGGTGACATGGTTGCGAAGATTTCCAAATTTGCCGACGATACCAAGCTTGGTATGAACGTTGCAAAGGATGGAAATACTGCCCGCCTGCAGGAAGATCTTGGGAAGATTGGGGAGTGGTCGGACACGTGGCAAATGCCTTTTAACGTGGGAAAATGCAAAGTGATGCATATCGGCCACAGAAACCCCCAATCTCAGTATATCCTTAAGGGCACTGCTATTGAATCCACCGACACTGAGAAGGACTTGGGTGTAACAATCACTAGTGACCTCAAGTTCTCGAAACAGTGCATTGAGGCGGAGAAAAAGGCCCAAAGGATGCTAGGCTATATTAAGCGCCAGTTTGGTTATCGGAACCAGGAGATTGTACTGTGCCTGTACAACTCACTTGTCCGACCGCACCTGGAGTATGCCGTACAATTTTGGAGTCCTTCATTGCGAAAGGACATCGCGAGATTGGAACGCGTACAAGCCAGGGCAACCAAGCTGATTCCCTCTATCCGACATAAAAGTTATGAGGATAGACTAAGGGAGTTAGATCTGTTCTCACTGGAAACCCGTAGACTGCGTGGTCAGCTCATCGAAGTCTTCAAAATACTTCGAGGGTTCGACAATGTTGACTACCGGGATATTTTCACACTGAGTGAGAACAGAACGCGCAATCACGGCTTCAAACTTGAACTGAAGCGTTACAACCGCAATCTGTGTGGAAACTTTTTTACCTACAGTATCTGCGGTAAGTGGAACGCACTTCCAGTGGAAGTTGTCAACAGTGAATCTGTTGACCAGTTCAAGTCAAGACTAGACAAAGTCTTGAAAAGTGGCCGTTTATGGACGCAAAACAATTGAGCAGCCATGAGCCCGCTCAATTGCTAGTCCAAAGGTACCCTCTTTGAATGGACCGTAAGGTCTCCTAGGGTACTTACTTTCCTTGTTACTCCTTGTTACTCTCTCTCTCTCTCTCTTGATGAGTTAGTTGCTATGATGATATAGTTCCATATCTTCATCCTTTTTTATATCTAGATCAATTCCGTGCCCTGATTTTTGTACTAGCGAAAATTCGCCCTTCGGACGTTTTTTGCTAGGCCTGCGGTGCTGGTTCGCTTCGCTCACAAAATTAAGAAAGTGTGAGAGAGAAAAAAGGGTATTTTTATTTCACAACACATTCAAAATGAGTGTGCAAGAAAAAAATCATTTCATAATTTAAAATTAAAATGAATAGACCGACATACACAGACATACATACGCTAGGATAATTATAATAAGATATCAGGGTCTATCTAATTTTCTAAAAATACCAGGCAATGGCTTCGCCCTCCCCCCTACGGGGAAAGCTTGTGCTTCGCTACTAAGATTAAAATTTAAAGTCTAAAAAAAAACAGCCATGGTTAAATTTTCTGAACTTCGCCAATTATAATAATTTTAAAGAGGAACTCTAAACTGAATTTCTTCCCTTTCAAAATATCACGTTGCCAAAATATTGAGTTATAGAAGAAGATATATAAAAATATTTTTCTGAACTTCACCATTTGTAATTCTTTGGTTTTTAAAAGATTCACAAAATTTCGATACTTATATTTATTTCTGAACTTCACCATTTTGTTTTTTGATATTATATAAAAATTATTAGAAATGACTTTGATAAAACAACATAAGTCATAACCAAACCAAGATGAAATTATTATTCAAATACTCGAAAAAATCCCCTTCTTAAATTATAGAGTTAGTGATGATGATGATGATTTCTAATTTCTGGATATCAATGGTAATAGTTTTGTGTTCCTGGTAGTCTCGGAGGCCGTGGTGTGATTGTTTTAGTTGATGAAGCGTACATGTTTTCTTGTCTGTTTGATTGTTCCTGGTTTTCCCGTTCTTTCTTTTTTACGATGTTTATCCTTTTAGGGTAAAACATGGCAATAGTCCGGTGAGGTCCTCCGCAGGTAATGCATTTTTTCGTTGCAGTCTGGCAAAGTTTCTGTAGGTGTGACCTTCCGATATGCATTCCGTGGTTTGTGGTCTTTCATTGCGTAGCAACGGAATCAAATTTGAATGTTTGCTTAGGGGATCCTCATACCAAATGCGTGTGTTTTCTCACACGATTTTGAATACATGTGTGTTCTCTGAACTAACAACTTCGTTTAGCCATGGTTGCCTTTGCTCTAGCTCTTTTATTTCCCGTGGTGAGTATGTTTCAAATCATGGGTCTATTTTTCGATGGACCACACTCTTGTTGGCAGTGATCTGGGGTTGATTTTTTGTCTCAAGGTGGAATTTCTTGAGGTTGATGCTGCCTGTCGAGGATAAAAGTTGCTCAAGTTCGTTGTTCTCGCGGGATATGACGATAAATCCCGTCGGGACTTTCAGGCACTTGATGAGGGAGATTTAGAAGTGGGTGAAGATGCTTCGGCGTTAATTTCAGGGGGACCCCCTTTCCTACCCTGAAAAGGACAGAATCTAGAGGTCTAATCCCTATTCTGTGTGTAGCTAGTGGTTCCTTAATTACCTTCCTATTAGCACGTTCTGCAACCCTCCTACCTTAATAGGACTACACTATTAGACGCCTCTCCATGGTGTCCCACTCATATTCTTAAGGGACCCCATTCTTCGCGCCCCCTAACATGACTTTCTTCCGAGATTTATTATACCGTACTACCAAGAAGGTCCTGGCGCAGTAAGAGTTGTGTTAGGTTTGAAGATTGGAAAAAGGTGGAAGCAAGATAGCGCGAATTGTGGATGATCCCTCTTTTGGTGGAAAATCCCATACTTAGCAACAGGAGGTCTCTTCAATCAGGTTAAATACGTAGTTAAGTATGTAGCTTGGGTGCAGTTTTTCTTTTTTAAGAAAATGGCTTCCCGTGAAAAATTACGTTTTCGCCTCTCCTTTCCTCCTTTACTAGTGAGTAGCTTTACAAAGGCGTATGGCGCGAGAAAGGAAACTGCCTGAGTGCTTCGGACTGAAGGATTTGGTGAGGGGGGTGGGGTTGGTTTCTCCTTTCCTACCCCTCCTGGCTGGGCGAAAGGCAAAGGACCCCCCCGGGCGACCCCTCTCGGTTCCCCAACGCCCTCCTCACCCCCCTCAGGTTCAACCCTGTTTAGTGGGCCAGGAGGATAAGGAACGGCGGGGCCGTGGAAGGATAGAAGAAGAAACATGGGTGAAAAGACAATTCAGTAAGATAGAACAATTTGATCTAAGTTTACCTTCCTGTGAACAGGGGAATAGAAGACAGAGAATCGAATCTTCCATTATTCGGACCTACTGATTAACGTGGAATCTGAACCACTGTCCTTATTTTTTCTATCTGTCATTCGTCTTTCGTCCATCGAGTCGTTCAGCGCAATTTCTCCGTAGGAAGTGGGAGAGACGCCAATCTCGGTCACTCTCTTTTATTCATATTCTCTCATTTATCTCTTTAAGAAACCTGACAAGAGGTCCGTCTAATTTCTCGGGTGGGGGTCATTTATTTTATTCACTGTTTAGCCTGAATTATTTTTCTTTGTACTCGTGTTTATTTGTTTGGAGTGAGTGTTTGTATCAGGTGTTTTTTCCTGTTGTTTTCACTTTGGGTTTACCCTTAGTGTAATTCACTTTAGTGTGTTACTTTGTCCACTATTTTTTTCCTGTTTTTTATCACTTTTAGAACTTTTCATTCGTTAATTTTGTTGCTCGTGAGTCTTGTCTGGTAAGATTGACATAATTGGAATAGTTGTAAGAGCCGTGAGTTCTTGTATGCGGGTTTTTAGTCGCGAGCACGACTCTCTAAGTTACTATGTCTGTCAGATAGTAACCGTTTTACTTTTTTGGCAATAACATTGTAAGTATTCGGCCGATTCTAACGAAATTTGAAACCCTCATGTTGTTTTACATTCTCTTTCGAATGATATAATTCTCAAAGTCCTTCAAATGTTAGTCCCGGAATTATTGAAAGTTTTGAAGGTCATAAGTCAGAATAATTGAGGGCACGCGACTTCGGTCCTTTGACCTTGTTTTTATTCATTCTTCAGTTATTTTTAGCTCGATTGGAGCTGGATCTTGTTTTGATCGCTGTCACGTTTCCTTCAAATCAATGGCTCATCATTCATCTTCCGTTCTTAATTTGGAGGGGGAATATGAGTCTATGGCTACTATGAATCATTTCAGTTCTCTTTTGTTGTTTGTCTGGTGGACAACCTCTTGATTGGTTCGGCATCATCAGCCTTATTTTTTTCCTTTCGGTGTAAGTTGACGCAATCGCCGGGGATGATTCTGATTCTGCCCTTGAGGAGCAATTCCTCAATAACCTCTTCTTCCTCTTCTCTTGTCTTTCCCTTGAAGGCTCATTTGCACGTACCTTCACGAAGTGGTGGGATGTGTTCTAACGATTCCCTCGTTCAGCGATATATGATATTATGCTCGAAATCGATGTTAAATGCTTCATTTTCCTCTGCGTTTATGTCGAAAATCCTCCTCCAATATCAATTCAATCCTATCCTCGTCTTCTATCTTGTTTCCTTGATGATCTCGTATTTTCATTTTTCTTGTTCCGCTTTGCCATTTATTTATTCATTTCTACAATTCCTTTACAGGGGCATTATTATCTATCCTTGGTATTGTTTCATTCCAATGTTCCCTTTGTTTTTCGGTTATTTCCGTAGTTATTTCTCGTTTTTTGTTGTTGTTTTTTTCTCATTTTGGCGTGTAGCTCACACGTTGTGCCGTTCCTTCTTAGTTGTTCCAATATTTTACCAACTTCTGTTCTTTTGAACCATTTCGTGCTTCCAGGTAAAGTTCTTAATCGTCTTAGCCGCCGCTTTTCGGTATTGCAATTTCGTCTGCTGCTTGCATAGATCTCCCTATTTTTTTCTAATTCTATATCTATATCTTCTATCGTTGCTCCTTCTAGTGGTCCTGGTTTATAACTACTTAGTTCTCTTGGTTCTAGTGGTTCTGGTATATAACTACTTAGTTCTCCCAGTCCATTCTGTGGTATGCTTTTCTTACATTCACGTGGATCTGGTTGTTTGTGAGGAGAGTCGCTGTGTGAACTGTATCCAGTATATCTTCCATCTACCTATAATAGTTGTAACGGAACGAGTTATTGCCTTGTCAGATGTTAAGGTTTGAAGTAGTGTTCCCTGTTACGTAAGTTAGGGAATCAGGGCCTAGTCGATAGCAGATGCCTCTTGCGAACAGTGCTTTTAGTTGCCTTCCTGTTCTGTCTTTATTTCTATATCCGTTCGCTGCACAATTGACATTGATCGCCCATGAATATCACCGGCAAATGATTTCTCCTTTGAGGTTGATATCATGTAGCTATTATAATATTAGATATCTCCAGTTTTATTTCTACAGCGATATATGACTCGTCTAGTTTTTCACCAGTTCTGCAGTCGATACCCTTTTTGATCGCGATAGCAGCTCCGTATGTTGTCCTCCCTTAGGATTTACGTATATTATGGTTAAGCGTACGACAAGTGGAGGTGAGCGGCTTAAAAGCTTCGCTTGAATGAGTCTTTTATGAGACTCAGGATGGCCGAGTGGATTCGCCGCTAGCTAACAGTGGTCCAGCGTCGCGGGAAACTGTTCGCAACTCGAATACGCTATTATTTTTTCTTTGTCCCTTTGCCTACTCTCATCCATCAACACTGGTGCCCAGACCCGGAAGGGAGAGCGTTAACCCTTGGAGATAACATTTCCAAACTGCCTTCTCTTCATTTCTTCAAAATACGCTCCGTTAACTCTTGGATAACTTTTCCAAACGGCGTTCTCTTCATTTTCTTCAAAATACGCCCCGCTTCTAGGAAGAAGGTTGTGTAGCGTACTCGAAGTGTAGGCGAGCAGCTTAAAAGCTTCGCTTGAATAAATATTTTTTCAGACTCAGGATGGTCGAGTGGATTCGCCGCTAGCTAAAGGTGGTCCAGTGAGGCGGGAAGCTGTTCGCAACTCACCTACGCTACTTTCATTCTTTCTTTTCTCTTTGCCCCTTTTCCTACTCCCCTCTATCTACAACAGTAAGGTTGTTGACTCTGTGGTTCGAAATTAAGAAAATGTTTTCTTAACTATGTTTCGTTTTTTCTCGATCCGGTTGGTATTTAGCTGTAAAATGTTCAATTTGTTATCCACGGTGATTGGGGTATTCTTTTAAACGGTGCCGTCAATTTGATTTGGTTTCTTCCTTTCGTGCATCCTTGTTCCTTGTCCATCTTTTTTGGTGGATGGGGGAGCGGGGCTGGGGTATTTCGCCCTCGGGCTCGGGCTCCTTCCTCACTTTGAATTTTCTCTTTACGCTTTTTTCTTGTGACTCTCTTGGTTTGTTCTTCCGAGGATTCCGAACTCTCTTCGCTGTCACTTATTTCTGTTTCAGATATTTTTTTTTTCCTGTCTTCTCTTTGTTGTTTGCTTCTGGCATTTGCATGTTTAAAATTGCCGATGGGTCCACTTGATGTGGAATGTTAATAGGTTCGAATTCATTTATTTGAGTAATACGTTTGGTGTTTTTGGCGCAAGTATATATTTTTGCATACATGCCTGCCGTTAGGTTTGGTACTGTTGTTGTTGCTTTTCCCGGTATTTCTCTCCTTCCATCTGCATACGAGGTGTTTTATCTGATCGTTTTCTTCTCTTGCTGCTTTCTATCTATTATTTTCAATACATTTTTCCTTTTTGAGTAGAATATGGCCATTGCCCAGTGGTTTCCATCGCGGTTAATGCACTTCTTTGTTGGGTTTGAGCTATTTCTGAACTTGTGCCCTTCGGTGGCACATAGAGAAAAGATTACAAATCCTTTGTGGGGTAGTTCGTCGAGGTGTATTCTTCAATCGCATGACATGTGAATCACATTTGTATGTTCACAAATACATCTCTTTGTCTGTTCTCATACGACCTTGAATGTATGAGTATGAGCTATGAATTCAGTCACCTTTTGTACTTAGAGCCATTTTTGCCTTTCCATTAGTTCTAGGCAGGGCCGTCGCGTGACTTTTAGAGGCCCCCTTTCAACCTTTTGTTTCGAGGCCCCATCCCTTCAAAGTTGATTCTATACGTACCTTTTATTCATAGCTATATTTTACTTTATTCTATCTAAAGTTCACTATTTCACCTTATCTTAAAGAACATCTTTAAGAGTACAAGAAGTTAAATTTATTTAGGTCTATTACAAACTACAATGAGTAAATTTTTCAGATATGAATAAAAGAGCACTTTTATAATCCAGGTAACTTTCAAAGACGAACACGGCACACTTGTCCCTTCGCGAAATCATCTATCAGTTCAGAATAATTAAGCTGAGAGCTAATTTTGTGTTCAATATATATCATAGACAATCCACAGTCTTTCTTGTATCATAGTGGACTGCATGTACGATTTAATCAACTTTAATTTGGAGAAACTGCGCTTTCCGCTTGTAACACTCAGGCATTGAAAGGATAATTCGCAAAGCCACTAACACATTAGGGAAAATCTCCACAAGGCCGGATTTCTGATTATAATTGACAACGCACTTTCTTGCACTCAGGTGATAGAAAAGGCGAAAGTGAACGAAGCTCTTCCGCTAGCTATGTCTTCTCAATATCTGCCTTGATAACGTCATCATCGGTTTATACTGTTAGTGCAGTGGAAGAAATTGCATAGTGTTCCAATAGCTTCTGATTTTCCCAGTGTTTCAGTAAAGGAATGTTTTAAATGAACGCAAAGATGTCATTGTGCTTGTTCAACATGTCAAAGCGTTCACTAAGGGAGACAAGAGCAACATCGACTGCATGAAAAAAGAAATGCACTTTGAGTTTTTGCAAAGCATTAACGCGAGATTCATCTTCACTTTCATATCTAAAGTGGTGTGGCACACGACGTCTCCTTTCACTTGGTATCTCCACCGGGTATCTCCAGTTGTTAACATAATTTGGTTGCGAAGTTGACTGCTGATGAAAAAAAGGTGCCGTTTTTCGATAGCTGCGCAGCAAGGACTGTTTGGATGTGATAGACTCCTGGACAACGTCAATTTGCATGTTTTCATGCTGAAGTTAATGCTGCAAAAATTGAATATACTTGCTGCAATTAACCAAAGAAAGAGTCGGCCATCACTGATGAGCTTGATGCATTGCACACAAAAAATTTTTTAACTGTGATTCGTGCAAGGTAAAAAGAACGCTCGCAGATTCTTCTTTAGAATTCTAGCTTGGACGCCAGAATGTTTTCCCTTCATATTACTGCCATAATCATAACTTTGGCCTCTACAATCCATCAGATCCAGCCCCAACGAAGCGAGCTTCTCCAAGAGCGATTAAAAAAAGTCTGTCTCCACTTATGTCAGCAACTTCCAAAAATCCAACAAAGCACTCTGATTTTGCCTTTGTCTTTTTGAACTTCAACGAAACGGATAATCATAGTCATTTGCTCCTGATGGCTGATATCTGGCGTGCAATCAAGTATAATGCTGTAGTATTTAGGAGCCTTCGCCCGATTGGTGATTTCTTTCAAAATGTGGTCAGAAATGAGTGATATCAATTCATTTTGACTCTCAGGTCTCAAATAATGAGCCACTGTTTTTGCATTCTGAATACTTCGCAGGCGTTCTGCCAAAATATGATCGAACTTTGCATGCAATTGCACTTCGCCTAAAAAAAATCCATGACCATGGACGTAGAGCCTATCGGAAACACCACGAAAGGCCATATTCCTCTTTGCTAAAAACAGACGAACACTTGCCAAGATACGTTCTAACACTGTGCGGTAATGTTCTCCTTTCTCACTAAAGCAATCGGCTGTTTGTCAAGAGTTAAGGCTGTTGTTTTAAGGCGTAATTCAAGCTCCTTCCATTTCATCATGTGTTGCCTGTGGTTCATTGATTTCTCATGTTCTTCTAAGGTCTTGTTCAAATATTGTCAACTACTGAATCCTTCAGATATTAGTCTCATTTTAGTGCAATTAAACAGGTTGTAACAGAAACAATATACCGCATCGTGTTGAATTGATTATACAAACCATGTTCGAACTATCGTTTCGCCATTTGGCATCATCTTAAAATAAAAGTCGGGATTGAATCTGCGGTTTTGTTTTGATTTAGGAAATTTGTATTTTTTTCTTACTTGAACAGTTCTACGTTTCACAATGTCAGTACGCGTGCCAGTGTATATAGTTTCTAGCCATGATGCAGGGTCAGTAGTGGTAGTGAGTGCTTCTTGTTGCACAAGCTAATTTTCAGCAATAGGTAAAGGTTGTTGACAACATGCATCATAAAGTCCTTCGCATTTCCCTCCGCTGATTAAAATGTAGTAAACCTGCTGTGAACTTTCATTGCACCTTCGCATCTGTTGTTGCTTGGCGGTTTCGTCGTGATTTGCTTGTCTGTCTTCTCCGGGCAGGAGTGCATTGCTATTCGATGATAGTATTGTCACTGATGTCGATGGTAGCATAAATTGATCCATAATTACAGCCATACGTTTCCTGTCGTTTGCCAGTTTTTCTCTTGTATTTTGCGCTTTCGTACACCGGATTCATGCTTTCAGAACGACATCACTTGATATCTGAAATACAAGGTGCTCGGCAAAAATAGCACAAATTTATTGCATATCAATAAAGTAAGATCTACAAATGTTATATGTACACGTAATTCTTAGGGCCTTATCAACAAGTATAAATATGTATCCTTGCCTACATATATTTAGTTATGTATGACAAACAGAAACAGGTGACACAGATACAAGATACAAGTGTAATGTGGGGTAAGTATAGCTACAGAACATGCAGTGAAATATAAATTTAAAAAATGCAATACATGTATTAAATCCATTTCTGCCCATTGTCCTATTTAGTGTGACGGTTCATTTATGGGGGTGTTTTTTTTTCAAATATCACTTCATAATGAGAAAAATCTAATCAAAATGTTATCTTTGCATATTCAATTTTAAAAGTTAAATTTGTTTGGCTTATTTTACAGCGGTAATTGAAGTTCTACACGTGGTAATGTTTTGGAAATCATGGGGGGGGGGGGGGGTTGGGGGGGGGGGATGAAGCCGAAGTCGAGATGGAGACGACCTTTATTTTTAGGTCAAGATCTTTAGACCCCACTTTTGTGATCTTAACCCAGATAGAGAGGGAAATATCTTAATGTCAAAATAAAGATCGTCTACATTTCGACTTCGGGTTCTACCTCCCTTGAACCACATGTACATGTAGCTTGTACATATTTACAAGTAAGTGTATTTATAGGCCCACCTGAGGGAGGGCTCTCCCCCAAAAAATCGAGATGCCGATATGCACCATAGTTTACGTCCTATACCAGATCGGCGAGAGACGTTTCTAAAGAAAATTAATGCCACTATGTTATATTATGCACAATTACAGTGCATACTATAAAGTATATTACATGAATAAAATTATACATATACTCTCCATGTGCTATAATATACCATACTCTGCATTGCGTATTCTAATGCTAACCATCACTTAATAATATCTCGCTGATTCCATTTTCAAAACGATTGTCGCCCACCCCCCCTTAGAGAAAATCTTAGGTGCATGTATTTATTTATTAATTATCCGGTAGCGCGCATATGAAATTAAGGCACACAAAAAAAACGGTGCTCAATGGAAAATGTTTATTTTCCAAACAGTGGCCGAGCGGATGCGTACATTTCGCTACCAAAGAATCCTATCACCCTGTTTCAGTGGTTCGAATAAAAACAGCTGTTTATATATATATATATATATATATATATATATATATATATATATATATATATATATATATATATATATATATATATATAAAATCGCGTACAATTGATCGGATTAACAAAACACATCTGATTTTCCTTTTTAAATGTATATGAGTAATAGGGACCATAGAGTATACAAAGTCTATTTATATAGGGACATTCGTAGTATGTACAATGTAATATTTTTACAAGAACTTCTGCAGGTACAATGTATTACCATTTTATTACTTGAAATTTTCACTTAACATAGTTTAATTTTTCTTCAACATCTTAGCCAAAGTAAATAGATGATTCATCTACGTACTTTGATCTTACTTAACATGGGGCCCCTCAACCGCGCAGGCCTCCTGGGACTGCAGGGGTTGCAGGGGCTTAGCAACAGCCCTGGTTCTAGCCTGATCTCCTCAATTCAATGAACTCCTTCCTACCCATCCTTCTACTTTTCAACACACAAAGGTCCTGTTCGATGTGATTTGCGCTAGAGTCTTCGCTGCTTCGAAGAGCAATGTCCTCTCATTTATCCTGCCGGCCGTCGATAATAGCTGTGCCACATACTTTCCTTGGGGGCAGATGACCGTGAATCCATTCAGTCTCGATGCACTTAATTAGGGGTATTTCTAGGCCCGAGAAGATCGTCTTTGTAACTTGCTGAGTGGTCCGGGTTTGTTTTTTTTTTCTTTGGGTATTATTAACCGGAGGGACAATCTCTTTAGTTCATCAGTAGGTTCCATGTTTCTTTTTCCTGAGTTCTAGTGTGCCCACCCGGTGTGGGGCTTCTAGTTGTTAACCCCTGAAATGGAGTAAAGCAAACCTTTTATCCAGAAAGTAAGTGAATTCCGGCGGTATTGAACATTTGTGTTCCTGGCCGCTAAAAACGTTAGAAAAATACATTTTGATGCCTGAAATTCGCGGTGGGGATGTTATTAAAATTTACCACATTTTTTTTCAGTCATCACCATAGCTGGGCATTATCGCGATAACAATATCGGGTTATCGGTTATCCGATTTTTTCCCGCGTTATCGATTCATCGGTATCGCCGATACTTTTGGTTCCAAAACTAGCGATAATCGATAATTTCAGTTTTTGGTTCCAGTTTAGCACAGGGGCGAGCCGCGCGTGCCTTGGAGGCAGAAATAGGTAGGTCTGAGCTGGGAACCGAACGTATACTGAACGGAGTGCGGGGCGGCCGGTCTTGACGTTTTCTCAAAACGTGTTGCTCCTGCGTGCTACCGGTTTTATGCGTTCTTTGATGATTTTGTCCCTATGTTCGCGTGCTTCTTCCGTTCTAATTTTTTGTGCACGTGTATATGAATGCATGTACTATTCGGTGCTATTCTTTAATATCCGTCTATTAACGTTTTGAACACTTACGAAGTTACGTCCCTATTCTAAACTTATCCTACTTTTCATTAGTGAAGAGACAGGATAAACATTGAATTTGAAGTTTTTTCTAACACTTCTAATTTTTTTCTAAGTTTCTAAGATAAAGATAAAAATAAAGATTTAGATTTATTGATTTTTTTATTTAAAATATCAATATCGTTATCGCTAGTATCGGAAATTTGGATTTATCGGTTATCACCTTATCAGGTGATAATTTGATCGTCAGTTATCGATTATCGGTTATCGCCGATAAGGTTATCATTATCGAATTATCGGTTATCGCCGATAAGGTTATCGTTATCGAATTATCGGTTATCTTGATACATTTTTTCGTTATCGCGCCCACCACTGGTCTTCACATATAGAGATTCGCGAAAGTAGTACCAAGCGGTGATCCTATTGTACATTTACATTTTCCGTTCGGAGCTCTGAATGGCGCTTCCGTAGCAGTTCCGTAAAAATACCCGGAGGTACACTAGGAAAGATTTCGTTTAAAGGTTGTAAATCTGGTCGACGATGATAACGATGGTCTGTTTCACAGATACGTTTGTGAAGAGGCTTTCCATATCAAGTGAGGCCACGATATCAATAGGCCTTGTGGCATGAATGACGTCTAGAAATTCGTCAATCAATTTGATAGCAAAATTATTTGGCATGTAAAGTGCAATTAGTCAATTGAGTTCTTTGGCTATTTTATACGTGGGTATGTGTGGTTGATGCACCTATAAAAGATAATTAAATAAATAAATATATACGTAGGCCTGGTTACTTGGGAGATGATAAGCTTCGAAGGAATCATTACATTTGTGTTTTCACGTTTCCATATATGTTGCCGTGTTTATAATCATTGAAAATGTTCTGAAATCGCACGCCCTTGGTACTGGCATCGACCTACATCGTGTGTGGGTTTTTCTTTTCGTAATACATTATTGCTGCAAGGATCTTCCTCCTTTGTAATTTTGGCGGGTTTGTCTTATCAAGCTGCCGCCAGAGATATACTCTTCCCCCTAAAAAACTCATTTGGCACAAGTTCCCACTACTCTTATCACTTTTTTTTGTAGTGAGAGATAGGTTGGCGTGGTGTGGTGGCTGATCAGCACCTATTTGTCAGAGCTGTGTGATTTGTTCCTTGAACCCCTCTCCCCCACACTCGAGCCAAGGCTACGCTGCGCTGAGCGAACAAATAAAAAACCGAGAGAATTGATGCTGGTTTTGATGGGTTTCTTAATCTTGTAATTTTCAGGGTGTTGTATTTTGCATATTGATTAATTAATGGTAGGCAACTATAGTTCAATACCTAAATAGACCCAACCTAGTTAAACTAATTAATTAGTAGGCGCCTAAAAATAATAATAGTCGAGGAGACTCCCCAAATCAACTGGAGGCACGTATCGGAGTATGTCTTTGTTTGAGTGTCTGATCTATTGAAGGAGGCGGGGGATTGCGCCCTTAGGGAAATTTTGCTTAACTGTGGAGTTGGGGCCAACCCCATCACTTAACTCGAATATTCGTGTTATAAACCTTCTACACATCTTGTTCTTCATTACGTTACAAAACATTATTTAAACTTTTTGCCACAGATGCCCTCGTTTGTTTTCGCTAATTTTACTCGCCCCCGTCTTATTCCGACTACTGCGTTGTCCCCCGGACTGTCCAAGTACATTTTTATTCGGGTTCGACTCTATATCTCACTATGTGGGTCGGTCGGTCCCGGTTTTGCTTTTTGGGGTTGTTATGGTAATAACATCGTAACTATTCGGCCTATTCTAACGAAATTTGAAACCCTTTTGTTGTTTTACATTCTCTTTCAAATGATTAATTGTCAAGGTCTTATCAAGGTTAGTCCGGGAATTATTGAAAGTTGAGAAGGTCGTAAGGTCATAAATCAGAATAAGTGAGGGCACGCGACTTTTGGTCACCAGACCTTGTTGTTGATTGTCCCAGTCTAGGTGATCTTCGCGCACGTTACCTGTCTCGGTACCGGGACAGACTTATGGACTATCCGACTTTTTGGACGAGGCTGGCCTCCTGTTCTAGGTCGCATGTTCCTACGCCAGAAGGAGCCTCCTCCCGCCGCCGTAACGTGCTTCCTTCTTTTTTTTTTCTTATGTTTTGTTGTTTTGCGAATTTTAAATTGCGCTAATCACTAACTATAATTTAAGAAGGGGATTTTTTTGAGTATTTGAATAATAATTTCATCTTAATTTGGTTATGACATGTTTTTTTATCAAAGTTATTGCTAATAATTCTTTTATAATATCAAAATATTTCTTTTATAATATCATCATCATCATCATCATCATCATCATCATCACTAACCCTATTTTAAGAAGGGGATTTTTTTTTTAGTATTTGAATAATAATTTCATCTTAGTTTGGTTATGACTTATGTTTTTTATCAAAGTTATTGCTAATAATTCTTTTATAATATCAAAAAACAAAATGGTGAAGTTCAGAAATAAATATAAGTAACGAAATTTTGTGAATTTTTTAAAACCCAAAGGATTACAAATGGTGAAGTTCAGAAAATTTATTTTTATATATCTTCTTCTATAATTATATTTTAGCAACGTGATATTTTGAAAGGGGGGAAATTTAGTTTAGAGTTCCTTTTTAAAATTATTATAATTGGCGAAGTTCAGAAAATTTATAAAAATTTAACCATGGCTGCTTTTTTTTTAGATTTTAAATTTTAATCTTAGTAGCGAAGCGCAAGCTCCCGACGAAGCCATTGCCTGGTTTTATCAATAACAAAAATCCTCTCACAAAAACTGAGTTGGTTCCTAGATTGCCCTTTTACCAGCTTTTAGCCTGAAAAGATCTGGAGTGTGGCGAGAATTGTCCGCCAATAGACTCCCCCCTTCCCCTCCCCCGAACTATTTTTTTAAAAGGCTCCTTTTCCTTGGAACACTTGACCGTCGTTGGGGGGGGGGGGATCCCCCTGAAAGGTGCTGCGAGATGAGAAAAATGAGGAGCAGTTGTAAAATTGTCCCTTTTGAGACGAACGGAGGAACGAGGGTGCGAGGCTATTTCGATACGTCCCTGCCCCCCTCCCCTCCCTGATTGGGAACATGAGGTTGTAGGGGGCCGTTTGGACGAAGGTTGTATATATTCGAAAACTAAAACCGTTTATTATTTATTTACCCTTTGTGAGGAAGAGGGGGGGGGGCTATAAAGTCACGGTGGTGAAGCTAAGAAAGGTAAATATGACGAAGGTACAAAAGCTCGAAGAGAGTAAAGAAGAGAGACTACGTGGAGTACTCGGCGCCGAAGGGCGCGCTCTTTCCAGAAGGAAAACCAACGAAGGAATCTCCGCCAGACAGCTTTTAGGAAACGTGGATGAATTCACATTGCCCCAAATTACTTAAGGCGTGACGAATCGGAGGGCAGGCTCAAAACTCTTTGCCTAGCAGGAGGGTACCCGGTGTCACTTGGTACCTGGGGGAGTTGCAACTTTGCCTCGCAGGAGGGTACCCGGTGTCACTTGGGACCTGGGGGAGTTGCACGTCCTCCCGGCCTGAGTGCAAATTAGGGAGGCTCCGTCGCCACTGCGTTGACTTGACCACTCTGATTTGGTCTGTGGAAGTTGTTGGTGAGCTTTCCTCTCGCCCCTCTCAGCATTCCTTTTTTCCTATGACTATTCCCTCAACCCTCTGTCTATGCTTAAAGACCTCACCAGCTACCTCATGCTGTCTCATAAGAGAGGCTTTGGAACCTTTATAAACAACATGGGCGTTGGGGTGTGAGTAGTGTTGCAGCACGTTTTTTTTTATATTTGATATAACCTGAAAATCGAAATTTAAAAACCGGTTATTTGAATAGTAATGAAATTATTTTGTGTAAATATCAACTTAAAAGAAGAAAATAATAAAAAAAGATAAAAAATAAAATGTATTACCAGTTCATACTTCGAACAAAAGATTGTAACATACGAGTATATACGTAAAAAATAGATATTTAGTTTTTTTTGAACCCCCAAACATTTGCCAAAGTATTAAATTTAGCGAGGAAAAAGATAAATTGGCCATCCTTTACCAGTCTTCTTCGTTAGACGCCACGTTGCCAGATTATACATGCATTTTATTCTTAGGATAATTTTTTATTCAGTTTTTCAGTAAATAAAAACCCGCATTTTATTTTTGTGAAAAAGGTTGATATGTTTTGTTATCTTATGCATTATTTGTACCTGCATTTCTAATACTCAATCAAGGATGTGTAATGGTTTTTTTTTTTTATAAATTTTCGGTCAAAACAACTTTTCAAATATCCGGTTATTTAGCAATTGTAGGCGTGAGTAATGGGAATATCGTTTACCTTAATAACCACTTTGCTGCGTGTGATGGAATGACCACCTCCCTGCCGCCGTTCTCGGGCGCATCCAGCCCCAGACGGCACCAAACACCGTACCTGAGTCCGCGCCAGGTACAAGATTCTCCTCAGCTGGCTAGGGCCGCCGAGGTCTCAAATAGAGGAGGGACCTCCTCCCCTAGGTGGTGCCCCTTTGGCAGCTAAGACGTTCTCAATTTCGTCCGGCCTAGGCGCTCCTTTCCGCCGTGGAGAGAAGCGGGTTCGTTCCCCACCCTCCTCTCCACAAAAGAAAAATAACAGGGAGAAGATAAAACGTCTGGCCGTTTTGCATGCCGACCATTCCCGTCGTGGTCGGCAGAGTGTGAGAGGGCCCTCAAACAGAAGCGCTATTCCTACATGCGCTATAAGCGCCGCCCGAACGATTTCGTCGGGCTAGGGCTAGGTTCCGGTATATTTCGAAGCCCGCCCGCCGCTCTTCTTAGCATGCATACGTGTCTTCACTTAACGGGAAAGACCCCTCTAGCAGAGGTGTGGAAGCGAGTCAAAAGGATTCGGGGCAAGTTCTTGCAGGACCCCCCTCCCGTTCTCAAGGAGAATAGGACCGCAATCTCGGACCCCGAGCCCGTGGCGGAATCTTTCGCGACCGCTTTCTCCGCATTCTCTAGCCGGGATCTTGCTCCGCCAGCATTCAATTCACGTCGTGATTTCGCGGAAGGCCGCCGAATGGACTTTACCTCCAGAGGCGGAGAACCCTTCAACGACAGGTTTACTCTGAGTCATTTGCTTCAACTCTTGTTTCGTGCGCGGACACCACTCATGGGGATGCCTCCCAATCTTTATATCTGAATTTTTGCGAGATCGTTGATTCCGCGTACGGGTGGGTAGAGCCCTCTCCGGTCCAATGGAGCTGGAAATGGGTGTCCCGCAGGAAAGTGTCCTCAGTGTCACACTCTTTGCCCTGAGCATCAACGGCATCACCTTAGTGCTGCCAGAAGATGTTCTCGCTACGCTCTACGTGGATGACCTTTCGATCTCTTTTGGCGCGGCCCAGATGACAACTCTAGAGCGTCGACTCCAACAGGCATTGAGCCGCGTATCTCGCTATGCCGAAGCGCACAGGTTTCGGTTTTCCTTGGCCAAGACTAAAGTTGTGCACTTCTGCTGCCATCCACGGCTCCACCCTGACACAGACTTGTTTCTTATTGGGTTCCTCCTGGAAGTGGTTGAATTTTACTGTTTCCTTGGTCTTGTATTCGACCGACGCCTCACCTGGGAGGCTCATATTCGCAGCCTTAGAGTCTCTTGTACCCGCGCCATGAATATTCTTTGTTCCGTGACCTTCAGCGCCCTACACAATGATAGAGCTACTGCCTTAGGTTTTTATAGATCCTTTGTTCGTTCGAAGCTCGATTACGGATGCGAGTTTTATGCATCCGCATCCGAGCGTGTATTGCGGAAGGTGGACTTGATCCACCACACCGGCATTCGCCTGGCGACCTTTACCTTCCGCACGTCACCCATTGAGAGCCTACCTGTCGATGCTTGGGAGATGCCAATCTCTCTGGGCTGTTCTCAGTGCATTATTCGCCATTACACGCGAGCCTGGCTCCTCAATCAGTCGCCAACTGCGCTCACTTCATCTGCACCCGATCTCGACGTTTCCTATGCCGCCGAGATACGCCATTCCTACACTATGTCTTTTGGGTTGATGGCAAGGTTACTCCTTCGAGAGCTCGGTATAGCTCTCGGGCCGGTGGCGCCCCTGGTTCTGCCTAGGACGCCACCCTGGAAGGTACCACCTTTGATTATTTATCGTCACGCCTCTTGTCCCATAACTTCTATAGCGCCGGGAGTCTTGCGTTTGGCCTTTTTCGATCACACTTTGTATCACTCTGGAACCGAACTAGTGTATACAGATGGCTCCTCTCCCAAGAGGGGGTCGGTTTCCACGCCTTATCCCCTATGTTTGCAGCTAGCGGGGCTCTACCAGGCACTGCGTCTTTTTTCACGGCCCAGCTGATTGCAATGCACCGCTCGTTACGGGCGATAACGCGACGTGTCCGGTTGTGATTTTATAGCGCCCTGAGTGCTCTCGGGGCATTGGAATCTCTGCATCCCTTAACTTGCGATATCCGTGTCGCCACGGTTTTGCCGAGCTGGGCGGGTCTCGTGATTATCTTATGCTGGCTTCCTGGACATGTAGGAATTGCGGAGAATGAGGGCCCCAAAGAGTCTGCTAGCACTCGGTGACCTGACAAGTAGCTCCCCGGGCTGCTTGGCAAAGAAGATTTGAGACTGTCGAGGTGAACTTAAAGTTGCGTGCCATTGCGCCGCTACTTTTCTCATGCACCCACCCCGCAATTCCGCGATGGCTTCAGGTTGCTTTTCGTTGTATCTGAATTGGATCCGATCCCCTGCCCCCCCGCTGGACGTACCTCTATATGATGGAGCGCTTTTTGTGGCAACTGTGTTTTCCCCCGGACTCTTCGGCATATTCTTGTTGAATGTCTCAGTCTGGGTGATCTTCGCGCATGGTTCCTTCGCGGTACCGTGACGAGCGGGACTGGTTCGTGCACACAGACTTGTGGACTATACGACTTTTTGGAGGAGTGACTATACGACCTTTTGGAAGAGGCCGGCCTCCTCCACTCTATCTGACTTTTTTTTGTAGGTCGCATGTCCTGCGCCGGGATGGGGGGGGCCTACCCCCGAAGCCGGAGCGCGCTTTCTTGTAGCCTTTCTGTTTTCTTTTCTTTTTTTATTGCTCGCTGTTTTTTATATCCTGTGCTTAGCCTTTGTCTTTTTTTAATCTTTGTTATCTGTTATTTACCTATTATTGTGTTTTTTTAATCTAACCTAATATTAAGGTGGGATGTGAGTACGACGATTTTCGCCCTAGCAGAGCCAGATTGGCTCTCAAAATTAATAGGAAAGAAAATAGCTCTACGTTCCGGTATGTTTCGAAGCACTCCCGCCGCTCTTCCATGTGTGTAAGCGTCTCAAAGTGGTTCTGGGCAAGTTCTCGCAGGCCCCTTCTTTCGTTCTCCAGGATGACGGGAGCTTTGTTTCGGACTCCTCTTCCTTCAAGGAGTCTTTCGCGACTACTTTTTCATTTTCTCGCTTGGATGTTTCTCTGTCAGCATTTAACAAACGTCGTGACCTCCCCAAACTTTCCTACTGGACTTTGCCAGATTACGAGAATTTGTGGTTCCGCTATCGCTTCGTGCGTGGATATCGCCCCTGGTCCGGATGATATCCCTTAGGCTATGCTTCGACACATGTGTGAGTGATGCATAGCCTTTTTGTTAGCTTTGTCCAACAAGATCTAGACGCAGGGTATCCTCCCTGATTCGTTGCAAAGGAGTACCCTATTTTCCTTTCGCTACCCAATGGGAGAGGACTCTACTTCGGGTAGTTTCCGCCTTAATTTATCTGTAGTCACTGTTGGTTCCCAGCTGACTACAAATACGAATTTTACGCGTCCACAGCCGAGAGTGAATTGCTTAAGGTAGACTTGATCCACCTCACTGCTCTCTGTTTGTCGACGGGTGCCTTCCGCACATCCTTTCAAGGTTTGAAAATGCCGTCGCTTTACTAAATACATAGTGGCATTACGCGCTTTTCCCCGCTAGTCAGCATATTCCTCAGTTGCCAATAGCTCTCATTTCATCCTCGTCTCTTCTCGACGGTGCCTATCCCACCGTGAACTGCAAGTCATTCGCTAACATTCTGGGTTTAGGGCAAGACAACTAACTCCTTCGAGAACTCGATTCGGCTCTCGGGCCGGTATGTACCACTCTTGAAAGTTTGTTGACATACCTCTACTCCCAAAGCTTCTACTGCCTCAGGAGTATTGCTTTCGAGTTTATTGGTGCACACACCGTGTCACGCTAGAGCCTTCTCCCCTTTGTTTGAAGCATGCGGGACACTCCTTTCCTGTTTGTCTTACCAGCCGATCTGGTTGCAATACACCGTTTGTTGTGGGAGATTACGCGGCGTGCCTGGTTGGATATGGGATCGTGATTCATAGTGACTCACAGAGCGCACTGAGGGGCTTCGATGTATTGGAATCTCTTCATCCTCATGTTCGCAGTACCTTTGAGGCCACGGCTGTTGCCAGCCTGTAAGATTTCGAGATTTTCTTCTACTGAGTTCCTATACATGTAGTGATTGCGGGAATTCTGCGCACATATGAGGGTGCCAAACAATATTCAAGGGCGTGGCTATCGGACCAGCGTTTTGATTTTCACCACTCGTAACTACATGGTAGGAATCGTGTCAGCTCTTCGGACGGCATGGTAAATGAGATGGAAGACGGTTGATGTTATTTTAAAGTTGTGTACTAGTGCGCTGCAATTTTTTCCCGTCGGACCTGCCCCTCCAAGGCGGTTTTAGGTCGCTATAAGTCGTCTTCGAATTGGGTACACTTGCAGGACCCACGCCATTTGATGTATCCCTGCCCTAAACCTTATTGCACCGACTCGTTAGTTTCCCCTAATTGTCCTTCACATTATTGTAGAATGTCCGTCTGAGGATCGCTCGCGTTACTAGTTCCGGTCCCGGGACGAGTGAGTTGCTACCATTTATCCCTTGTACTCGGGGCTTTTCCTTTTTTTTTAGTCTTAGTTGTTTGTTTTTTTGTTTTTTCTTTTTCAAAATCTTTCAAAACCTTTTCTGGTGGAGACGCCCCTCTTGATTTACTGGGGAGGGTTTATATTACAACTAAGTTAAATTGCGAAGAAGTAAGAAGAAAATCAAGCTGCTCTTGCCCAACCGATAAAAAAGAATAAAGAGGAAATAATGAAAGAATAAAAGCAACAACAATGACTAAAAATAACCTAAAACTTGATGAGATCCTAAGAAAATCATAAATTTAGCAAAGAAGTGTAACTAAGAAAGTAATGAATACAAAGATTGACAAATTTATGAATAAGAACTATGGGAAAATAAGACGAATAATAAAGCAAATAATGATTGCGGATGAGGTGGGGCCACGACAGTTTCATCCGTCATCAGTATGCGGGTTCCCGGGACCATCCAGGAACACTCAATTGAGCGATTATTGAGAACGGCCTCGAGTGGCGTAATTCAACGGGGGCAGCATATATACACATGGGGCGGCATATTTACACAGGGGGCAGGATATTTACACAGGGCGCCGATGTATGGTGTGGGATAAATAAAATATTAAATTAATTAAATGAACAAGACGATAGTGACCAAGAGCGAACGGAGCTGCTGGAGAGGCAATCCTGAAAGACGCGGCCGAAATGGTACTGCATTAAAGGGTCGAGGACAACCTCGAAACCCACATTGGCTCCAGGAACAAGTTCGCAGGGATAAATCGTTGTTCAAATGTACCAACTTGGAACTCTCCTTGGGAAAGGACAGCCCGAAGCATCGAGGAGACCGGTCCTAATTTTGTAACTTGCTCTTATGGGTAGAGTTGCGGACCCTCTTCGGCTCTAGCGCCTCATATACTCTCTTTTTTGGCTATTCAGGCTATACAACTTCCACCCATTTTCACTTCCACTAACTTCACCCTTACAACGTCTCTTCACAACTTTTCTTCTGCGTGATGCCTACATTGGTTTTCTCCCTTGTTTTAAAATGATTTGCCAGATATTTCGTCTCGCGATGGCTGGGCACGAGAAAGGGCACTTGAGGACAGAGGTATAAACGAGGAAATAGAATAGAAATAGGATAGTAGGGACATACATCGAGAAGGTCTCTATGAACACCGTCATTTTGTTCTGGCACAAAATGATGCGGCGCCATGTCTTGTTTGATATTTTATGAAACTCTCTTTGGTGATTGTTGCAAAGGCTGCCTGCACAGCGTCCTCTATTAAAAGTGAATACACTAAAACCAGTACATGTTTGATATTATCATATTTTTCTCTATTGTTCTTATTAATTTTAGGTAGGGGTGCCGAGTGTTTGGGACCACCTTGTTTATTAGAAAGGACTGCAGTGGTACGCCTCCTCAACCCAAAATGCTGGGGCCATGTTAATACATCTACTGACTCATAAACTCGCGAATTTGTACCCCTTTGCTGGGGGTCCTTCTCCCCATCACGCTCATTTCTCCTGGCGTCGCGGAGTTCTTGAAGAGAAAACCTTGCATCTATTTCGCGGGCGAGAGGAAGCCTCGATTCGCAGTGATGTCACTTCTGCTAAACTCGTTTAAAACACGATCGGGACAGCTGAGCGAAAGCGCCCGTCTGTGGTTGTGGATGAGTCTATTTGCTTGCTTTTCTTCCCTCCCGGGAATCGTTTCTTGACCTCGTTCTATTGAAGGAACAGATGTTTCCGAACAGGGCCCCCAAAATAAGGATTATTTAAAAAAAAATCACTGATAAACGAAGGCATCTTTACCAGAATAAAAAGTGCGTAAAGAAGGCAGGGAAGTGAAAATTGCTAAAATGTAGTTAACCTAAGTAGTTAAAATGTGAGAGCACATTCTGAGAGTCTGTGCTCTTTCTACGAACTTGTTACTGGATATTCAAGTTCGTACTTCTTAGTGGGTGTGCTCATTTACGAACTTGTTTCTTGAAGGTCTATTGGTTCTCTGTGTTTGGGAAGTTGGCCCTTGGACTCTCTCGATCCTTATTATTATTTCATGCCCCCCCCCCCCCACCCGCCCCATCTGAATGCGATGCCTCTCTTGGTTTCAGGAAAATATACCTCTATGGAGCTTCTTTTGTGGGTTAATTGAGTACTTTAGATATGTATGATAATGGTACCCGGCTCATTTTTACCTTTCGACTGCCCAAACCCTTTTATTTTACCCACACCCGTACGCATGTTAAGGTTAAACTTGAATGAAATTGTTCCAAATAAAAACTTAAATTTACCGACGCCATTAAGCTCTCTTTTCTCCTGTCATGATCTTGTTAATTGGGCCCTCATTTTGTACCGTTCGGTGCATGGCGTTGGCAGGTGTCTTCGCCCTTAAATAGTAGGGATAGTAGGTGGTGATTCGCTAACTTGCATTTATCCAGGCGGATCCCGACCGGATATTGAAATAGACGTAAATGTCACTATGACAATCGCTAGATAGGTTTGCTTCCCTTGGAAAGAAAGCCTGGCTATTTTTTCCCCCTTGAGGACGTGGTATTTTATATAGGTTTCTTCTCCAATTTTATCCTCCTTGTTAACTGTGTCCGCCTCTCTTCGTCTTCATTTTGAGCTCATGTTGTAAAAATGGCGGAATGGGAGTTGGAGGCATCCCGGCTGGACGTTGCGTTTACTGGTGTTAAGGTTTGATTTATCATCATCAATCATTGCATCGTAATCTCTTCTACATTTCCTTTTTCTCTCCCTTACCCCCTCCCCCCCAAGGCATCTATGAGTTTTTAAGTGCGGTGGTTTGTAGCTATCCTTCTCATTTTCTTCACTTCTCCGTACACGAAATAAGTGTACGCATTGCATCGATATTCTACTTATGCTGGCTGGCATTGGCCCGCGAGGGAACGGGTTTATTATATCTTGCTGCTATACAGATGTTATTGCACGTAGATAGAGGTAAGCACGGGATGGGTGATTTCTTCTAGTTGGCGGCACTCGCCAGATGGCGCTAAAAAAAGAATGATGGGTGACGGCCGACAGGAACGTACCCCCAATGCCTCGACGGGTTGAAGGTTTTTTTTCGCCCCCACCTCCTTGCGGTGACACATTTTCCCCCTTCCCCCAAGATTCAGGCACATTCTTTTTGAAAATACCAATCTCGGGGATCTTCAGACGTTACCTGTCTTAGTATCGAGACGAGCGGGGTCGCTACCGTTTGTCCCTTGTACTACGGAGGGGGTCGCGCACGCCTCATCGGCCTCACCCTGCACTATAAAGCTTTTAGGAGTTGGGTGCATTTTCCTGCCCCTTAGAGAGTAGGGATCTCTCGTTTCTTGCTTCCTTTTGCCAAGTTGATTGTTGGGGTGTTTCATTTGATTGTAAATGCTTATCTTATTCGTTGATTAAAAACTAAACAAAATTACCATTGAATAATTGCTGGCAGTCTCTGGTATAGACCTCCTTTAAAAAACAAGCCGTTCCCAGCCCCTCCCCCTTGAATCTTAAACCATATTGAGTTTTCCTGGGCTTTATTTATTCTATACATTTCCATCTTGCACTTTTGTCGAGACTCTTTACAAGCTTCGTCTTGTCGCCGACCAGCTTTCGTCCATTCATCCCCGTTACGAGAAACTGGGTAATTCACCTCTCCATGTGGGGGGAGGGGGTTACAGCATGCATGATCCTTTCTCACATTTCTCTCCTTATACTTCTCCACATCATCATTCTTTTCCTTTTCTAGCCTTTACGCACCTGCATGGGGATGTCAAGTGTAGTGGGACAACATTGCTGCGGGTGACATCTGGAGGATTGCGCCCCCTCTTGCACCAACACCTACAGTTTTCCATCCCATACCCGTCGCCGGCAGGGTATATGTCTTCAATTCTCACCGTCATTACTTTCTTTACAAACCTTTTGAAGGAATTGCCAGTGTTGGTACTTTTAAAATTAAGGGCAAATTACCTTTTTTGTACGTTTCTTCACTCGTTCCAGTTAGGGCAAATGGCATTATTGCAGTCACTTTTGTTTTCCCAATTTAAAACGAGTTTTCTCAATAAATAACAAAAAAGATACGTTTCCGTTATCTTTTTTGTGACCCAATAAAGTGTGACTGCGACCTTGATGGTGCCCATTTTTGTCGCGTGCACGCGATTCAATGAGTTACTATGTCGGTCGGGTGGTAACCGTTTTACTTTTCATTGAGTTTTTTTTGGCAATAACATGGTAACTATTCGGCCGATTCTAACGAAATTTGAAACCCTTATGTTGTTTTACATTCTATTCCGGATGGTATAATTGCCAAGGTCTTCTCAAGGTTAGTCCGGGAACTATTGAAAGTTTTGAAGGTCGTAAAGTCATAAATCAGAATAACTGAAAGCACGCGAATTAGGTCTGTTGACGTTGTTTACTTGAGTAAAGTGGACGGACTCTGGGTGGACGCAAGGACGTCCGGACAAATGGTTCATTTCTCTCTCATTTGCACAGACCTCTAAAAGGCGATTGAATAAATGGATTTTGCCTCTTTGTGGGGCTATTGATTGAGGCATTCGGGTTGGAAAACTCGTCCACTGCCCACTGTGATTAGAGGCTGCTCGAACGGTTGTGTACACAAAGCTACGATTCCGCTTGAGATTGGAGGGGGGGGGGGTCTATTCGTGCGTGTTCGTGTATTTAACGTGTGTCTGCATGATGCGATAACTCCAAAAGTGAGTGTAAACACACCACCCCACTGTGATCTAAGTTATATTGCATCGGGCGGGGTTAGTGTCCGGATGGGGTCCCCGAGTACAGGCGATTTGACGATCAGTGTCCAATGTTGGAGGGGCCCGTAACTTATATGAAAAGAAGATAAGTAATGGAAAATGTTGAAGGTGAGGAAGAATAAAGTAGCAAATGTGTCTGGTAAACCTCCTACATACAGGTTATTAATACAAATGTAAGAGAGAGAGAGAGAGGAATGGATGAAGGCAAAAGAGAAAAATGTAAATAAAATGAGTAGCGAGTACCCTTCGCTTCCCCCAAGGCAAACAAGATAATAAACAAAAATTGAGATTGAATGGGCTAAAAGAGGAGAATGAAAGGGTGATGTACTGTACTTAAAAGAAAATGGAGAGTGATACAAAAAGGGAACAAAGAAAAATGAAGATAGAAGAGAAAAATGAGGCCTAAAAAGTTACAAGAGAAGAATTGGAAACCAAGAATAATGCAAATAAAAGAAACATGGAAAGGAATAACAAGCGAAAGAAAGAATGAGAACGAATATGAACACTACTTTGGACTCCTTAAGACCTCCCTGAACACTCCTTAAGACCTCCCTGAACACCCATTAAACCCTCTATCCGACATAAAAGTTATGAGGATAGACTAAGGGAATTAGATCTGTTCTCGTTGGAAACCCGTAGACTGCGTGGTCAGCTCATCGAAGTTTTCAAAATACTTCGAGGGTTCGACAATGTTGACTACCGGGATATTTTCACACTGAGTGAGAACAGAACGCGCAATCACGGCTTCAAACTTGAACTGAAGCGTTACAACCGCAATCTGTGTGGAAACTTTTTCACCTACAGTATCTGCGGTAAGTGGAACGCACTTCCAGTGGAAGTTGTCAACAGTGAATCTGTTGACCAGTTCAAGTCAAGACTAGACAAAGTCTTGAAAAGTGGCCGTTTAGGGACGCAAAACAATTGAGCAGCCATGTGCCCGCTCGATTGCTAGTCCCAAGGTACCCTCTTTGAATGGACCGTAAGGTCTCCTAGGGTACCTTCTTTCCTTGTAACTCCTTGTAACTCTCTGAACACTCCTTGAGCCCGATAGAAAACTCCATGAGCCATCCCTGGACACTCCTTCCCTTAAGGGGCGCGGCGATTTGCCATCCTGACCGCCGTGCTGACGGGACTAATCGCTCCGTCCGGCACCAGCTTATTAGCCTCTTCTTCTTTCAGACAACCTATCTTCTTCTCTGCTCCCTCACTTTCTATACTATACAACATCTCCCTCAACTTTCTCTGGTTGACCTCTAATTTCACAGGGTAGATAGACATCGACCGGCTTCCTCTCGCCCAACTATCCCGGATCGGGGCTGTGAGGGGAAGAGACAACGTTCCCTCACCCCTGAGCTCCCATCTGGGGTGATGGGTTTTTTAACAACCTGCTTCATCCCCTCCCGCACCTTCTTCACACCCCCTTTCGTTCTCCTTTCAATCTCTATTGATTTTTATGCTGAGCCTAAGGTTGAGCCGCCATGCCGATGGGCTGCTAGGCCACTAGGCGGGAGTGGCCTCAAAGGGCGGCAGCTGGTTCTGCCGGCCCCGTATTCACTCCTCGCAGAGTGGGCTACTGTGTGGGGTGATTAGCGTTTGCGTACCCCGAAAAGACAATCTTCCCAGTTACCCCCTCCCCCTTTTTCACCAGCGACGGAGCCGCCTTCGGGCAGCTCCAAGGAAAAAACTGGAGGTCCTTCCCTCTGTACTTTCGCAGGGGCTTCTCAAAACTACCCCTGCGGGTGCAGGGGACTTTCCCTCACTCCCTTCTCTGGAGTCACCTTCGGCGACTTCTTTTTCACAGTGGCAGTCCCCCCTTTGATTTCCAAGGGGACTGCCAAGAAAGCATGCCGGCAGCCCATAATTGACCGCTCCCACCGGGAGCGGCACGATTGGGCCAACCCCCTTTGCGGGGCGAGGGAAGATAGGGCCCGTCGGCCCATGCTTTCCAAAGACCTTCGGGCGCTTACAGGGGAGGTCACCGTACGTGCCACCCTCTCCATGGTAGTGATCACTTTCCCATTCAAATGTATTTTTCTGGGCCGCTGCCGCCCAAGAGCACGTTCCGGTGGTGTTTGGCGCGGTGATCCACATTTCAGGAAATGACTGATTTCTCTGTCCCAGTCGAGGCCGTTGAGTTCTTCTCCGGCAACCTCATCGCCGTGGGCCTAACTACTATTCCTAGAACGCCTGGCCGGTTTGCACGCCGATCGTTCCCGTGGTGGTCAGCCGAATGTGAGGCAGCCCCCAAACAGAAACGTTAGGCCTACATGCGCTATAAGCGCCGCCCGAACAACTTTCCTGTTGGTGAATTTCTTCGAGCTAGGGCTAGGTTCTGGTATATTTCAAAGCATGCCCGCCGCTCTTCTTTGCGGGCATACGTGTCTTCACTTAACGGGAAAGACCCCTCTAGGAGAGGTGTGGAGACTCTCCACGCGATGGAGGCGATGGGACGTCTCTCAATCTTTATCTGTAAATTCTTGCGAGATCGTCGATTCCGTGTATGGAGGGGGAAGCCCTTCCCGGCCCAATGGAGCAGGAAGAGGATAGCCCTCATGGAAGTGTCATCAGTGTCACACTCTCTGCCCTGAAAATCAACGGCATCACATCGGTGCTGCCCGACGATTTTCTCGCTGCGCTCTACGTGGGACGACCTTTCGATCTCTTTTGGCGTGGCCCAGATGCCAACTCGCGAGCGTCGACTCCAACAGGCATTGAACGGCGTCTCTCGTTATGCCAAAGCTCACAGGCTTCGTTTTGGGGGGGCTAAAACTAAGGTGGTGCACTTCTACCGCCATCTATGGCTCCATCCTGACCCAGACTTGTTTCTCACTGGGTTACGCCTGGACGTGGTGGACTTGCACCGTTTCGTTTGTCTTGTATTTGACTCGCGCCTCAACTAGGAGGCTTATATTCGTAGCTTTAGGGTCTCTTGTACCCGCGTCATGGATATTCTTCGTTCCGTGACGTTCAGCGCTTGGGTTGTTGATATGGTTACTGCATTACTTTTTTTATCGATCCTTTGTTCGTCCGAAGCTCGACTACGGATGCGAGTTTTATGCATTCGCATCCGAGCGTGTATTGCGGAAGGTGGATTCTATCCACCAGACCTGCCTTCGCCTGGCGACCGCTGCCTTCCGAACTTTCCCTATTGAGAGCCTACTTGTCGATGCTGGTGAGATGCCACTCGCCGTGCACAGTGCATTATTTGCCTGTACGCGCGAGCTCGGCTCCTTCATCAGTCTCCAACTGCTCTTACTGCATCTGCAACTGATCTTGACGGTGCCTCTGCCGCCGAAAGACGCCAGTCATACCTTAAGCCCTTTTGGTTTACACTATTTTTTTCCAAACCACTGCTCCCAAATCGTCTACACTGCCGGGAAATTGAGTTCGGCCTTTTTGGAGCACACTTCGTGTCACGCTGGAATCGTGCCAGTGTATACGGATGGCTCCAAGTCCTAAGAGGGGGTCGGTTTCCACGCCGTTTCCCCTTTGTTTGAAGTCAGCGGGGCTCTGCCAGGTGCTGCGATTGTCTTCACCGCCGAGCTGGTAGCAATACACCACTCGGTACGGGAGATTCCGCGACGTGCCTGGTTCTAAGAACGGATTGTGATTTATAGCGACTCACAAAGCGCCCGGAGTGCTCTCGGGGCATTGGAATCTCCGTATCCTCTAGTTCGAAATATTCGTGACGCCACGGTTTAGGTGAGCCGGGCAGATGTCGAGATTATTTTCTAGTGGGTTCCTGGACATGTTGGAATTCCGGGGAATGAGGGCGCCAAAGAGTCCGCGAGGAGTAGGTGACCAGACCATCGTTTCGCTCTTCCTCACACCGACTACATGGCAGCCATACAGGCTGCCCTCTGGGCGGCTTGGCAAAGAAGATGGGAGATGGTCGATGGTAACTTAAAGTTACGTACCATTGCGCCGCGACTGCTCCCATGGACCTATTTACTCCCCAATGCCGCGATGGCTTCAGGTTTCTTTCTGTATTCTCCGAATTGGACGCACCGCCATTTGATGGAGCGCTCCCCTGCGCCTTACTGCGACGACTGCGTTGTTCCCTGCCCTGAGCACTCCTTAAAGCATCGCTATACACTCTTTGATCCCGCATAGAACACTCCTTGAGCCCACCTAGAACACTGCTTGAGCCTTCCTTGAACACTCCCTGAGGCCATCATCTCAGTTCCTGCGCCGATAGAACTTAAAATTGCGTGCCATTGCGCCACGACTCTTCCCAAGAACCTATCCTCCACTGCCGCGCCAACTTCAGGTCGCTTTCTATCTATCGTCTTCTAATTGAGCACAATTACAGGACCCACCGCCATTTGATGGAGTGCTCTTCCGCTCTTTATTGCGACAACTTCCTTGTCCTATAGATTTTTCGGCACATTCTTGTTGAATGTCCCACTGTGGGTCATCTTCGCGCACGTTACCTGTTCATGTTCCGAGACGAGCGGGGTCGATACTGCTTGTCCCTTGTACTTGGGACGAGTTTGTGCACACAACTGTGTGGATTATCTGACTTTTTGGAGGTGGTTGGCCATTTTTTTTTACTCTTTGTTGATGGTCACATGATTATCCGCCAGTACGAGACGGGCCTTCACCCGACGCCGGAGTGCTTCTTTCTTCTTGCTTCTTTGCTTCTTGGTTTCGTTTTTGTGTGTTTTGGATTTGTTTTGTGTTTTGGTGTCTTTTTCACCTTTTTTTTTTAATTTAAGCAGTGTGGTGATTTCAGCGAATTGTGGTTTAGTAGGGTGTCGCCATATTAGTGATGAAAAAGAATTGTTGATTGTCCTAGTTTAGGGGATCAGTGCACTTTACCTGTCCCGGTACCCAGGCGAGCGCTGTCGCTACCGCTTGTCCCTTTTACCCGGGATGGGTTCGTGCTCACAAACTTGTGGGCTGATTTCTTGGGGAAGGTGAGCCTCGTCCATTTTATTTTACTCTATTTGGTGTTGGCCGAATTCTCCGACGCCGGGGAGGGAGAAGCTCTCCTTAACTCGGAAGATTGCTTCCTTCTTCTTATTATTTATTTTCTTTTTCTTTGCTCTTTGTTTTTTTTGCTGTTTGTTATTTTGTGTTCGCCTTTCTGGTGTTGTTTTTAATATAGCCTAAAATAGCCTACAATTGATAAATTCGGCGATTTATGCCCTTGGCGAGAGTCAACTGATCGTCGCCTTTAAATAAATCTAAACACTGCTCGACTTTGCCCGTTATACCAGTTATTCCCAATGTGTCACGTGTACCCCTCCCCCCTACTAGTGGGGCCTTGAAAAAAATTGGTGCGGCGTGGGTGTTGTATCTAAGACTATTTTATTTTTTTTTACAATTATCATCCATGTGTTTATTTTTATCATTTTATTAATTGACAATTTGATAACCAACAAGTACATATATCAAACGTGATAAAATAAAATTGGTTCATTAGGTGATTTAGCTCAGTCGCTTGAACTTGCTTGTCGTTCATATCTGTTTTAGTTGCAGTCTGAGTGCCTAAATAGTCCAATAATAAAAATAGAATATATATATATATATATATATATATATATATATATATATATATATATATATATATATATATATATATATATATATATATATATATATATATAAAGGGTGTTCCATTAAGACGGATGGAAGTTAGCAGTAAATAAAGTAGTGTTAATGGTGAAAATTTATTGATTTCACTATTGGATCATGTTATTTGAGTCGTGGCAATTATGTGTGAAAAATAATATCGCCTAAATGTCCGCCAAGGCTTCGGCGGCACACCTCCACTCGATGGTGAAAGTTTTGATGACGTCTCTGCATAGTTGCTCCTCGATCTCACCAATATGCCTTATTATCTCATCCTTCAGCTGTCGAATTGTTGTTGGCTTGTTGGCATAGACCTTACTTTTGAGATGACCCCAAAGGAAGAAATTTAAAGTAGACAAGTCACACGATCGTGGTGGCCAATTGACCTCGCTGTTTCGAGAGATCATGCGACCTGGGAACTTCTCATTCAATAAAGCCATTGTTGCATTTGCTATGCGGCATGTGGCGCCATCCTGTTGAAACCACAAATCTTCGTAATCCATAGAATTCAATTCAGGCCATAAAAAGTTGGTTATCATGGCACGGTATCGCTCGCCTGTCACCGTAACAGAATTCCCAGGATCATTTTCGAAGAAATACGGCCCAATCATTCCGCTAGCAAAAAATGCACACCAAACAGTGACCTTTTGTGGATGCAGTGGCTTTTCAACAATTACCTGGGATTTTCATCAGCCCAAATGCGACAATTCTGCTTATTAACGAATCCACCAATGTGAAAATGGGCTTCATCACTAAAGATGATTTTTTGCGAAAAGTCATCATCGGCTTGTCTTTGCTCGTGCACCCAATTGGCGAATGTACGGCGCTTCAAATGGTCAGCAGTCTTCAGTTCTTGTGTCAATTGAATTTTGCAAGCGTGTAGAGACAAATATTTTTTCAAAATTCGATGTAACGTTGTTGTGGAGAGGTTCAATTCGTGCGCGTGATGACGAATAGAGGTGTCTGGATCTTAGGCCACATTCTCGTGCACTGCAGCAATGTTTTCAGCTTAACGGCGTAAACGAGCACGCAATAGCGTTTTCATACCTGCTACCGACCCCGTTTGTTTGAATTTAGGAACAATTTTCCCAATTGTACTCTCGGTTGGTCGATTATGTTAACCAAAAAAATCGCGAAGTGCCCGAAATGCGTTTCTGTTTGAACGTCCATTTTCGTAATAGGCTTCGATAACTTTAACACGTTGTTCGATTGTTAATCTTTCCATGGTTGAAATTGCCAAAGACTGAAGTTGTTAAATCCGAAAGAAAAAGAAAGAAAAATCATTAGACGCCTAAACTTAACTCACATTTAAAATCGGTCCAAGTTATTGGAACACCCTTTATTTATAAATATATATATATATATATATATATATATATATATATATATATATATATATATATATATATATATATATATATATATATACACAAAGGAGAGGGAACGCCCACACTAGACAATAAATCAATCATACAAAATAATATGATTAAGACGGGTAAACTCAAAAGACTTAAAGGGGTTACAGAGGATTAAGATATCACCTAAACAAATCTGGAGTAAGAGAAAATTAGAGGGAGAGATTAACCTCGGAGGTCAGGAGTAAAAGCCAAGGTAAATAAGTACATTTATACTAAAAAATGACAAAAGAAACGTATAGGTACATAAATAAATGCAAAAAATACAATTCATATCTTAAGGTAAATATATATAATCAATTGCAAGTTAAAAGTTTTGATATTGAAGTGTGAATGCAATTTACAATATAACTATCGAGTTTAAACAAGCCACGGCTTAAATTGAAATTTGGGAACTTACTAATAAATGTCGATTCTATGATATTATTAGTAAGTTTTTATTATAAATACAAAGTTTTTCTCGTATGATTGTGTTGGTTTTTATTAACCTTGAAATCGGGGCAACCTTTCTGTTCCCTTCCTCCCTGTATTATATGTCTTTTCATAACATTTGTATTTCATTTAGTAGTAGTAGATTCTTTTATTTCAGTTGTGGCAAATCAAAAAACAATACAAAAAATAGTACCAAGGGACGTGTCCTACATGGTCACGATCCTTACAAAACATATTTCAAAGTTCTGTACAGTAGTGGCCATAATATAAGGGTCGGTAAGAACAAATGTATTTAAATATTTATTATAAAAGTTTAACAAAACGTCTATATATTATACACATATTTAGATATATCTACTATCTATCTTTCGTGAAAATTTCAAGTGAATGGAATAAATATTTCGTAAGTTATGAAGAAATAAACAAACTATCTTCCAAATTGCAGCGGCCAAAAGTTGAGGATCACTTAGAAAAACAATGTAAAATGGAACAAGAACAAAAACGAAACCCTTACTTTTAATATTTTGTAACAACATTCCTTCACTAGAAATGACCTCCCGACTTCTGTTGCCACAGGAGTGAATTAATTTCTTGCAAAATGATGGGGTAATTTTGTTCCATTCGTTTTTCAATAATTCCCAGAGTTCATCTCGGTTCTTTAGATTTCTCCTTCGCGCCCCATCTCCATTAATCTTCCAAACATTTTCTATAGAGTCAAGATCGGGACTTTGAGGTGGCCAGTCCATGAGATCAATCCCGTTATCAATCAAAAAAATCTTTGACTCTCTTCGTAGTGTAGCAGGGAGCGTTGTAGATGTGGAGGAGTATGCTGTCTAAGAATCTGCTTGTAGATTTCAGCATTGAGAGTCCCTTGTAGGCGAATAAGTGCACCTGGGCCAGCAGTAGAGATCACTCCCCATGTCATTACACTGACTCCTCCATATTTCACTGTCTTCTTCACGCATGCACGAGATAACCATTCGCCACAACGTCGGACGTACATCCCGATCCCGTCATCGGAACGAATCACATTAAATTTCGACTCATCGCTAAAATGAACCTGCGCCCCTCTCCTACTTCTTCATTGGTGATTTCTTGTCTTAGAGGCGGTCCTTTATCTTTTTTATTAGCTTATATATACCCTTATTATATTATTTTCTCTTGTAGTTATCCTTGAGAATGAACTGAATAAAGTTCGAAAGTTCCTGGAAGCACCTTTTCATTTTTCCTGCGGGACATTCCATTCATTGCGAACCTCACGTGCTACTTTGTGAGTTATTCATCTCATATATATATATATATATATATATATATATATATATATATATATATATATATATATATATATATATATATATATATATATATATATATATATATATATATATATATATATATATATATATATATATACTATAGTCTCAACGTTTTGTTAAACTTCTATAATAAATATTTAAATATGCTTGCTTTTACTGAGCCTTATAGTATGTATAATAGATGTATTTAAGGGCTCAAAGAAATGAAAACTGCTATCCCAACCCGGAAAAAATGCTAAGTCAAATATTACATGAACCATTGAAAGCTTTAGTAAGAAAATGGGAGATTTAGAAAGGAGGAAATTAGGAAAACTATTTTAACCGTTATATGAAAATGAATAAAGGAGTTGGATTCGAACCTGTGTCATCAAGCGCCATCGTTATTATGACTACGGCACTCATCTACTTAGCTACCATCCTAACCCCCAAAAGGTCGATTCAAGAAGCCTTTTGAATAACGAAGTATAGTTTGTTTTTTGTTTGTTTTTAGCCAGGTAGAGACAAGACAAGTGTTTTTCTAGTAAGAGGCACGGTTTTTTTTGTTATTATTTGAAAATCACATGACTCGTGATATATAATAGATTTATTTAGAGGCCCAAATAAATGAAAACTGGTATCACAACCCTGAAAAACGCTAAGGAAAATATTATGTGAACCATTGAAAGCTTAAGAAAGAAAATGGGAGATAACCGTTATATGAAAATGAGCAAAGGAGTTGGATTCGAATGTGTCACCAAGCGCTCATCCCTATTATAACCACGAGGCCTATCAACCACCAAAAAGGTCGAATCAAGAAGCCTTTTGAAAAACGAAGTGTATTTTGTTTTGTTTTTATCCAGTGAGAGACAAGACAAGTGTTTTACTATTAGGGGGGGGGGCACTGGCTTTTTTGTTAATAATTGAAAATCACATGACACATGATATATAATAGATGTATTTAAAGGCCCAAAGAAATGAAAACTGGTATCACAACTCGGAAAAACTCCAAGGAAAATATTACGTGAACCATTAAAAGCTTAAGAAAGAAAATGGGAGATATAAAAATGGAGGAAATAGGGAAAACTATTTTAGCCGTTATATGAAAATTAATAAAGTAATTGGATTCGAACCTGTGCAATCAAACGATAGTAAGGGTTTATTCATTTCCATATAACGGTTAAAATAGTTTTCCCTATTTCCTCGGTTTCTTTATCTCCCATTTTCTTTTTTAAGCTTTCAATGGTTCACGTAATATTTTCCTTAGCGTTTTTCCTGATTGTTATACCAGTTTTCATTTCTTTGGGCCATTATGTATATAAATATATATATATATATATATATATATATATATATATATATATATATATATATATATATATATATATATATGGTGCGGTTAGCGGTTAAGATAATGGCATAATTAGACAACTGCTCTGCTTCAGGTCCAGCAGGTGATCCTATCCTCCTTGAACTGGAAGACAACAGTTCAAGCAGGATAGGATCACCTGCTGGACCTGAAGCAGAGCAGTTGTCTAATTATGCCATTATCTTAACCACACCAATTTGTCTTGGATATTTTTCCATATATATATATATATATATATATATATATATATATATATATATATATATATATATATATATATATATATATAAGTAGGTAAGAGGGAATGTTTTATACATGAACTGCTGAAGTCCACAGCACAGCAATGGCAGCGTTATTAATTTTAACTTGTATTCTCTTTATTTTTTTTACAAGTTTTTTGTCTGGGTCTTGTAGGGAAAACTTTTAACCGTTATATGAAAATTACTAAATTAATTTTTTCAAGCCTACAAAATCCAGACAAAAAACTTGTAAGAAAAATAAAGAGAATGCAACTTAAAATCAATAACGATGCCACTGCTGTGCACTTCAACAGTGCATATATATATATATATATATATATATATATATATATATATATATATATTTAAAAGAATAGGCCGGTATTTCATCGCCGTGAAAGTGACGGAGAGAAATGAGACAAAAAAAAAACACTGCAGAGGAGGCGGATCTACGTTTTTATGTAAAGTTATATTGCGGTCTAGGTTGGGAAACACTGCTTTAGACTTTCCCCTCGGTCTCCTGTTCCTCTTCTTCCGCCATCCTCTCCCTTCCCACTAACCCATCTGGCTGAGTGGGCGCACTAAAGCCAATCGGACATCATAACCTTCTACCTAACCCCTAACCCCATTTCTGGTGGGTGACTTGCTTGAAACGACTCGCCTTCGGAGGGGAAATGAATCAAGGTTGATGAGATGGGTTGTGCAGTGTGGCAGAATCCTCAACTCAACTCGAGGATTTCCTGATTAATGGTGAGAGAAATCGCGGTAATTTCACGATCGGATTCTTTCTTGTCCTTTTATTTTGTCGGGGTTTAAGGAATTGGTGCCTATAAGGACGAGAACGCTTGGAATGTGGTGATTTTGAGACCCAATAGTATCACACTGAGTCGACCTTTCTTTGTTACAAAGTCGTGTGGGGGGGAGGGGTATGTACCTTCTACACATTTTCACTTTCTCTACATAACTTCGCTACACTTTTACTAACCTATTTAGATTAATTTTCTGTTGTTTGTTGCCCCCTTAGTTCAGTTTTTTTTTGTCCCCGTAAGGGGCGCGGCGATTTGCTTCTTGGCCGCCGTGCTGACGGGACTCAGCGCCCCATCCGGCCCAAGCTTAGCCATTTCTCCTTCTTTCAGACAGCCTGTGTTTCTCCCCTACTTCCTCACTTCCCCTACAACCTCTCACACAACTTTCTATGGTCGGCCTCTATTTTCATAGGGTAGATGCTGACCTTCTCAGCCAACTATCCCGGATTGTGGTTGAGGGGGAGGGGACAATGTTCCCTAAGCCATAAGGTCCGGTTTGGGATGGTGGGTTTTTAACAACCTGCTTCATCTCCACCCATACGTTCCTCACATCCCCTTTCCTTCTCACTTCACTATCTACTATTTTTTTACGCCGTGCCCAAGGTGGAGTCGCCATGCCGAAGTGCTGCCACCTCACCAGGTGGGAGGGGTGGCCTAAAATGGCGGCACCTCGCTCTGCCAGCCTTGTACGCACCCCTCGCAGAGAGGTCCACTGCTAAGAGTAATTAACGTTTGCCTCCCGCAGAAAGAATAGTGTCCCCATACCCGCCGGCTTCGCGCAGCTCCACTGAAAAAAATGGAGGTCCCCCACCCTATGCATTCACAGGGGAACCACCAAAATTCTTTCACTGAAAAGGAGGCTTGCTGGTCTCATTTGCCTACGGGTGTAGGGAACTCCCCCCCTCACCCCCTTGTCTGGAAGTGCCCGCGGGTGCCACCCTCTTTCCAGCGGCAGTCCCCCGTTTACTTCCTAAGGGGACTGCCAAGAAAGCCAGCAGGCAGCCCATTGCGAACCGCAACCCATCAAAGCGGCTCGTTAGGTCAAACCCCATTAGGGGGGAAAGGGAAGCCAGGCCCCTTCGGTCGCTTCCCTCAAAAGACCTGCTGGCTCGAATATTAAACTTAGCGGGGGTCAAGGCCTGTGCCTCCCAATACTCAACTCGTCACTCCGCACCCAATGGGACCTGTGATGTTCTGGGGGTAGGATGGCCAAATGGAGGCACCCACCAAGATAGACATGGTCCTTGAGGCAACCCAGCCTCAGACGGTAGGGCCTTCCATGGGGGCGAATTCGGGCTCGGATGCCAAGCCCCGAACTCGGGTCCGCCACTATGCAAGGTCCTCCTCAAACGGCACAGGTCTCCAAGGCAGTGCAAGGGGGAAGGGGATCTCCTCCTCCGGGCGGTGCCCCTGCGATCGCTAGGGCCTTCTCCATCTCAGAGAAGGACCTTGCTGAGGCCGGACCATCTGGCCCTGCGGCTCCCACCCCCCGAGTGCGGAGTCCCTGACAAAAGACCAAAAGTACCAGTACAACGACAAATGCGCAGAGCGGAGCATCAATTACGTCAAGGCCCCTCATTCAGAGACTAACCGGAGTTTTCGAGCCCGCTGGCTTCAAACGCTTCTTGATTATTCGCTCCAAGATGGCAGCATGCTGGCTACGCGCAACATGATCCATCAGAGGAGACCTTTAGCTAGTGTGATTGGTAGAGAGCCGAAAGTGACCCGTTTCTCGAATGGGAGCCTTTTGGCGAATGTGTCGAATCCTTCCGAGGCAGCCATGATTAGTGCCCTTCGGACACTTGATGGCACGCCTGTGAGTGTGACGCCGCACTTTAACAGAAACTTCGTTAAAGTAGTAGTTTATGCGAGGGAACTCGTGGACTACTAAATAGAGGACATTAACTTAGAGCTGGCCGACCATGGGGCAGTCAAGGTTCAACGTAGGATGAGAAAACAGGGATGGGCCTTGAGACCCACCCCTACACTCAGTCACGTTCGACGAAGGCGAAATCGTTACGCGCTTCCATCGGGTCGTTAGAGTCAAAGGAGGCAACACCCATGAAGGTGGTCGCCAGGCCATGTTCCGGAGTTCGTAAAGTTGCGCCCCGAAATGGGGACAGTACCAGCCACCCATGCCAGGTGGGTGGCTGGGGGGCTCGGAGACGGTGGGTCCTCAAAAAGAGGACCCCCCCACCTTCGAAGCCGCCCCGCCAGCCTAAGGTTTCGAGGCGGAAGGAAGAAAAGACGCATGTCGAACCCAACCTCCCCCAATAAGCCCTCGAAGGCGACAGCGCATTCTCCGGCCAACAGCGCCCGGAGTTCTGCCTCCGGGAAGCGTACGGCCATTCCCCTGAGGGTATTTTCCTCGAAGATGGACCCGGCATCTCCTCCGAGCTAGGCCTGGAAGGCATGTTCCTTCAATGGAATTGCCGCGGACTCCGGACCAACTGGGAGGAGCTGCGGAGGCTCGTTCCCTCGCGTTACCCGTTAGCTATCTTTTTGCAGGAGACCATGCTGGGCGCAAGCCCCCTGCCCACGCTCCCGGGGTATTAGAGTTTTGCGACCCCACCGACGCTGGATGAGGGCCGAGCGGAAGGATGTGCGATTTAGACCCGGCATGATGTCTCCGTTCTTCTCTTCGCTTTAGATAGCTCCTTGCAGGCAGTAGCTGTGCAGCCGCACCTTTATAGGAAGTATACTGTTATTTCCGCGTCAGCCGACTTCGACGCTGGGGACTTCCGCCGCGTCGTGGCACGGTTGCTTAAGCCCTTTCTCTTGCTCTAAGATTTAAACGGTAGACACCCCTTCTGGGGAGACTACTCTATTAATCACATTGGCGACTTGATCGACGAGCTTGAGATGGGCGTCCGAAATGGATGAGTTTACGCATTTCAGGAAATTGACTGAATTCTCTGTCAGTCGAGGAGTTTAGGTCAGTAGATTAGGCCGTTGAGTTCTTCTCCGGCAACCTCATCACTGCGGTCCTAACTACTATTAGTAGGAGGCTTGGCCGTTTTTCACGCCGACCACTCCCATGGTGGTCAGCCGAGTGTGAGACGGCCATCAAGGAGAAGCGTTATGCCTACATGCGGTATAAGCGCCGCCCAAACGATTTCACTGTCGCTAAATTTCGTCGGGCTAGGGCTAGGATCCGGTATATTTCGAAGCACGCCCGCCGCTCTTGGCGAGCATACGTGTCCACTCGGGAAAACCCCTCTAGCAGAGGTGTGGACGCGAGTCAAAAGAATCCTCCCGTTCTCCAGGAGAATGGGAGCGCAATCTCGGACCAGGCGTCCGTGACGGAATCCTTCCTCAGTGTCACACTCATTGCCATGAGCATCAACGGCATCACCTCGGTGCTGCCGGAAGATGTTCTCGCTATGCTCTTCGTAGACGACCTTTCGATCTCTTTTGGTGCGGCCCAGATGCCAACTATGGAACGTCGATTCCAACAGGCATTGATCCACGTCTCTCGCTATGCCGAAGCGCACAGGTTTCGATTTTCCCTGGCCAAGACTAAAGTGGTGCACTTCTGCCGCCATCCACGGCTCCACCCTGACCCAGACTTGTTTACTAATGGGGTACGCCTGGAAGTAGTTGAATCGCACCGTTTACTTGGTCTTGTATTTGACCGACGCCTCACTTGGGAGGCTTATATTCGCAGCCTTAGGGTCTTTTGTACCCGCGCCATAGATATTCTTCATTAGGTGACGTGCCACCGAGAGACGCCAGTCATACCCTTAGCCCTTTGGGTTTATGGCTAGGAAACTCCTTCGAGAGCTAGGTATAGCTCTCGGGCCTGTTGCGCCACTGGTTCTGCCCAGAAAGATACCCTGGACGGTACCACCTTTGGTTATTTGCCGCCACGCCTCTGATCCCAAACTTCTTCAGCGCCGGGAGTATTTCGTTGGACCTTTTTGGTGCACACCTCGTGTCACGCTGGAATCGTGGCAGTGTATACGGATGGCTCCAAGTCCGAAGAGGGGGTCGGCTTCCACGACGTATCCCCTGTTTGAAGTCAGCGGAGCTCTGCCAGGCGCTGCGTCTGTCTTCACGCCCGTGCTGGTTGCAATACACCACTCGTCGGTACCGGAGATTACGCGACGTACCCAGTTCGGAGACCGGATTGTGATTTATAGTGACTCACAAAGCTCCCTGAGTGCTCTCGGGGCATTGGAATCTCCGCATCCCCTGGTTCGCGATATCCGTGACGCCATGCTTTGGTCAAGCCGGGCGGATGTCGAGATTATCTTGTGCTGGGTTCCTGGACATGTAGGAATTGAGGGGAATGAGCGCGCTGATGAGGGCGCCAAAGAGTCCGCGAGACTTGGCCCACCGCACCATCGTTTCGCTCTTCCTCACACTGACTACATGGCCGGAATACGGGCAGCTCTCTGGGCTGCTTGGCAAAGAAGATGGGAGACGGTCGAAGGGAACTTAAAGTTACGTACCATTGCGCCGCGACTGCTCCCATGGACCTACCCCCCAATGCCACGAAGGCTTCAGATTTATTTCTGTCGTCTCCGAATTGGACACACTCGCCGGACGCACCGTGATTTGATGGAGCGCTCTCCTGCGACCTACTGTGAAGAATGTTCAGCACAATATTGTTGAATGTTCCAGTCTGGGCGATCTTCGCGCACGTTTCCTGTACCGGTATCGGGATGGGCGGTGTCGCTCTCTACCGCCTGTCCCTTGTACTCGGGACGAGTTCGTGTACATTGACTGGTGGACATATCGACTTTTGGTGGAAGGATGGCCTTCTCCCCTTTATTTAACTAGTTTTTGTTGTTTTCTGTTATTTTTGTAGGTTGCACGTTCCTGCGCCCCTGGGAAGCGGACCTCCTCCCCGACGTCAGACCTTGTTGCCTTTTTCTTTTTTTTATTTTGTCATTTTTTGTTTTTTTGCATGTTATTTTAAAGTAGCATAGTACTAGGCAGTGGTAAATACGGTGCCTAATGCCCAAGTAGGCAGTCGCCAGATGAGCTCTTAAAGTTAAAAAAAAAATGTCAGTTTCTTTCTTAATTTTCGTTTGTTCTTTTTGTTCATTTTTGTTTAAATTCTTTCTTTTGTAGCTTTTATGGGTATGTGTATAGGTTTATACTTAATCTATTAGTGTAGTTATTTTGATGCACATGTGCATTTGTGATGCCTTAAGTCAAAACATTTTAATTGGCATTCGTGTTTTATACAGAGGGCGTAGCGTATCGCCTTTTGAGAAACTATAGTTATGGTAGTATCGATAATACAAAATATAATCATTGAGTATAATAATGATTAATTCCTCTTTGTTTCTTTAACTTTTGCAATTTAATTCTATTACCAAGGCAATATTATAATTTCATTAGTTAAATATTTGCATGACTTTTACGGCACTGGTACACTAGTATTAATTATGAATTTCTCCATTTTTTTTAGGTAAATTGGTACTGTGAGACAGAATGAGGTCTATTCTGATGTGCCGCCACCGCTGAGGTTATTATCCATAAGAAGAGAGCCGCTCCCCTCCCCTTTCCTACTCAGCCCTTGTTGGCACAGTGCCCCGGCCAGAGCCGTATTGCCAGGAATGCATTACCCCCTCGCAAGTTATTCAGGGGAGTAATTTTAATGGTGCTAATGCCATGCCCATCCCTCCCTGGTCAATCTGATAGGTGAGTTGGTGAAACTGATTCAATCGGCGTACGATCCTGTAGGAATGGAATTGCCTTCGATTGCGAAACCGATGTGTGGAAGAATGGAAAGTAGATGCGGGTTTAAAAACGGGTGTGAAAATCAGTATTGTTCCCTTCTAATGCGAATTAGAAAGGGGAATAGGAAAAGAATAAGAGATAATAAAGGGTAGGGGCGGCGGGGCGTTGAGGTTAAATCTTATGTATAACCATTGATGTTAAAGAATGGTAGAATAGTTTGGCGTCGAAGATAGAATGTAAGGAAATCTAAAAAGAAGGTTAGTAAGTGTATTTCTGTCTTCAATGAAATTCAATTTGTGATTTCAAACATGCAGTCTAACACGATCCTGCCCTGCTCATGTGGGATCCATATATATGTACATGCACGCGCGGAAATATGTGTTGCCTATCTGCGAATGCGACTGATGTACATGAATGTGTATTGTGGGAATAACACTAAAATTAGTGTGCATAATATACACGAGTTTGCGAGTCTTCGCTTCCCGTGCCCCGCGGCAGTCATCCCAAATAACTCGAGTTTCCTCGATGAGACTTCTTCCAGTCTCTTCTACAGGACCGCCCAGAACCACTTCTAATCCTCGCACACCAATCGGGAGGGAATTCCAGCACCAATGAGATTATAACTACTACTACATGGTGCGAGAAAGTCGGTATTGATGAGTGGGTATGTTGACACTTGATTGCGAAAAAGAGTGCGTATCATATTTCAGAAATAGTTAAATTCCTGGGTGGTTCATAAGTCGTTAATACACTGAATTTCCACGTATCGGTACTGTGCGAAAGCACTCGAGGTGTTACCGCGATGTTATCACTGCCGTTGCTTCGCAAAGCCCCGGTGGTGTTTTGCGCGGGTGTGGTGGCCTGCACTTCAGGAAATGACTGAATTCTCTATCTCAGTCGAGGAGTTTAGGTCGGTAAATGAGGCCGTTGAGTTCCTCTCCGGCAACCTTATCACCGCGGGCCTAAATACTATTCCTAGAACGTCTGGCCGTTTTGCACGCCAACCACTTCCGTGGTGGTCAGCCGAGTGTGAGACGGCCCTTAAGCAGAAGCGTTATGCCTACATGTGCTATAAGCGCCACCCGAATGATTTCACTGTCGTTGAATTTCGTTGGGGCAAGGCTAGGTTCTGGTATATTTCGAAGCACGCCCGCCGCTCTAATGGCGGGCATACGTCTCTTCACTTAACGAGAAGACCCCTCTAGCAGAGGTGTGGAGGCGAGTCAAAATGATTCGGGGCAAGTTCTCGCATAACCCCCCTCCCATTCTCCAGGAGAATGGGACCGCAATCTCTGCCCCGCTTCCGTGGCGGAATCCTTCGCGACCGCTTTCTCTGCATTCTCTAGCCGGGATGCTGCTCCGCCAGGATTCAAAGCACGTCGTGATGTCGCGGAAGGCCGCCGGCTGGACTTTACCTCCAGAGGCGGAGAACCCTTCAACGACAGGTTTACTCTAAGTGAGTTGCGTTCCGCTCTTGCTTCGTGCGCGGATCTGGGTGGAGGGTCTCCTCCCGGATTCCTGGTGAATCGCTACTGTGCTCGCCTTTCGCAAACCGGGTAGAGATCACTCCACTTCGGCCGGTTTCCGCCCAATCTCTCTAACCTCTTGCATGTGCAAGTTGATGGAGAAATTGGTAAATGTTAGATTAGCCTTTTTTCTGGACAGTGGAGGCCATCTGTCTTCTGTAAAGTGCAGCTTCCGCAAGTTCCACTACACGTCGGATGCTCTGCCCCGACTGGAAAATGTCGTCTGCGAGGTCCTTTCTTCGTAGACAACACTAAGCCACGGTGTTTTTCGATCTGGAGAAGGCCTATGATACTGCATAGCGATACGGTATCATGGAGATTCTCCACACAGTGGGGGCGAGGGGACGCCTCCTAGTCTTTGTATATGAATTTTTGCGAGATCGTCTTTTCCGCGTACGGCCCAATGGAGAAGAAAGAGGGTGTCCCGCAGGAAATTGTCCTCAGTGTCACACTTTTTGCCGTGATCATCAACGGCATTACCTCGGTGCTGCCGGAAAATGTTCTTGCTACGCTCTACGTGGACGACCTTTCGATCTCTTTTGGCGCGGCCCAGATGTCGACTCCAACAGGCATTGAACCGCGTCTCTAGTTATGCCAAAGTGCACATGTTTCGGTTTTCCTTTGTCAAGACTAAGGTGGTGCACTTCTGCCGCTATCCACGGCTCCACCCTGACCCAGACTTGTTTCTTAATGTAGTACGCCTAGAAGTGGTTAAATTGCACCGTTTCCTTGGTTTTGTATTTGTCCGATACCTCGCAGCCATAGCGTATCTTGTACCCGTGCTATGGATATTCTTCGTTCAGTGAAGTTCAGCGCTTGGGGCCCTGATAGGGCTACAGCCTTACTTTTTTATCGATCCCCTGTTCGTTCGAAGCTCGACTACGGATGCGGGTTTTATGCATCCGCAGCTGAGTGTGTATTGCGGAAGTTGGAATCGATCCACTACACTGGCCTTCGCCTGGCGCCCGGTGCCTTCCGCACTTTCCCCATTGAGATCCTACTTGTTGATGCTGTGGAGATGCCACTCGCTATACGCCATGTACAGTGCATTATTCGCCTGTACGCGCGAGCCTGGCGCCTCCCTCAGTCGTCAACAGCTCTCACTGTATCCGCTGCTGTTTTCGACGGTGCCTATGCCGCCGAGAGACGCCAGTCATACCCTAAGCCCTTTGGGTTTATGGCTAGGAAACTCCTTCGAGAGCTAGGTATTGTTTTGGGGCCGGTGGTGCCCCTGGTTCTGCCCAGGATGCCACCCTGGAGGGTACCACCTTTGGATATATGTCGCCACGCCTCTGCTCCCAAAGCTTGTACAGCGCCGGGAGTATTGCGTTGGACCTTTTTAGAGCACACCTCGTGTCACTCTGGAACCGTGGCAGTGTATACGAATGGCTCCAAGTCCCAAAAGGGGGTCGGCTTCCACGCCGTATTCCCTCTGTTTCAAGTCAGCGGGGCTGTGCCAGGCACTGCGTCTGTCTTCACGGCCGAGCTGGTGTCAATACACCACTCTGTACGGGAGATTACGCGACGTGCCCGGTTCAGAGACTGGATTGTGATCTATAGCATCTCACAAAGCACCCTGCGTGCTCTTGGGGCATTGGAATCTCTGCCTTCCCTGGTTCGCGATATTCGTGATACCACGGTTTTGGCAAGCCGGGCGGATCTCGAGATTATCTTCTGCTGGACATGTAGGAATTACTGGGAATGAGCGCGCTGATGAGGGCGCCAAAGATTCCGCGAGACTCGGGCGACCGGACCAGCGTTTCGCTCTTCCTCACACCGACTACATGGCATGAATACGGGCAGCTCTCCGGGCTTCTTGGCAAAGAAGATGGGAGACGGTCGAAGCGAACTTAAAGTTACGTGCCATTGCGCCGCGACTGTTTCCATGGACCTACCCCCCAATTACGCGAGGGCTTCAGTTTGCTTTCTGTTGGCTCTGCATTGGACACACGCGAGGCGCACCGCAATTTGATGGAGCGCTCACCTGCGCCCTACTGTGAAGACTGCGTTGTCCCCCAGACTGTTCGGCACATTTTTGTTGAATATCTCAGTCTGGGCGATCTTTCACGCACGTTACCTCTCCCGGTACCGGGATGAGCGGGATCGCTACCGCCTGTCCCTTGTACTCGAGACGAGTTCGTGCACATTGACTGGTAGACTTACCCACTTTTGGACCGAGGCCTCTTTTTCCCCCTTTATTTAACTAGTTGTTTTTTCTGTTTGTTTTTATTTTTTTTGTACGGGAGGCGGATCTCTTCCCGACGCTGGAGCTTGCTTCCTCTTGCCCTATTCTTTTTTTTATTTTATTGTTGTTTTTTCTTTTTTTTCAAGTTACTATTTTAAAGTAGCCTAGTACTAGGCAGTGGTAAGTACGGCGACTTATGCCTAAGGAGGCAGTCGCCAGATCAGCTCTTAAAAAAAAAAAATAAATGCCGTTTTTTTAGCCCCGCCCCTTCCGGGACGACCATGATTAGTACCCTTCGGACACTTCATGGCTCAAGGGTGAGTGTGACGTCGCAGGAAAATGGGACCGTGATCTCGGACCTTAGCGTCCGTGGCAGAGTCGTTCCTGACCGCTTGCTCCGCATTCTCTAGTCGGGATGCTGCTCTGTCAGCATTCAATACACGTTGTGATTTCGGTTAAGGCCACCTACTGGACTTTACCTCCAGAGGCTGACAACCCTTCAACAATAGTTTTATATTGAGCGAGTTGGGTTCTGCTCTCGCTTCGTGCATGGTATCCTCCCAGACTCCTCCGGTTTCCGCCCAATATCTCTAACCTCCTGCGTGTGCAAGTTGATGAAGAAATTGATAAATGGTAGACGCCTTTTTCTTGACAGCAGATGCCGACTGTCTTCTGCATATTACGGCTTTCGCAAGTTCCACTCCACGTCAGACACTCAGCCCGCCTGGAAAATACCGCCTGTGAGGCCTTCCTTTGTACACAGCAGTACGCTACAGTCTTTTTCGATCTGGAGAAAGCCTATGATACGGCATGGCGATAGAGTATCATGGAGTCTCCACACGATAGGATGAGGGTGCGCCTCCCATTAGTTATTTCTAAGTTTCTGCATACGGGTGGTAGGAGCCATCTGCGGCCCCATGGAGCAAAAAGAGGCCGTCCCGCAGTGAAGTGTCCTCTGGCGCACTCTAGCCCTGATCATCAACGTCATCAGATCAGTGCTACTGTAAGATGTTCTCGCTACGCTCTACGTGGACGACCTTTCGATCTCTTCTAGTGCAGCGCAGATGCCAACTCTGGAGCGTCGATTCCAACCTGCATTGAACCGTCTCTCTCGCTATGCCAAAGCGCATAGGTTTCGGTTTTCCTTGCTTAAGACTAGTGGTGTACCTCTGCCGCCATACCCGGCTCCAGCCCAAACCGAAGTTGTTTTTAAACGGGGTTCGCACCGTTTCCTTGTTCTTGTTTTCGACCGATGCCTGACCTAGGAGTCTCGTATTCACAACCTAAAAGGTCTCTTGTACCCGCTCCATATACATTCATCGTTCCGTGACGTTCAGTACCTGGTCAGTTTCCACGCTGTATCCCCTCTGTTTGAAGTCAGCGGGGTTCGAATACACCGCTCGGTAGGGGAGATAACGCGCGTGCCCGGTTCGATGACCGGATTATGATTTATAGCGTCTCACAAAGCCCCATGATTGCTTTCAGGTCAATGGAATCTCCACATCCCCTGGTTCGCAGTATCCGTGACCCCACTGTTTCGCCGAACCGGGCTGATGTCGAGATTATCTTCTGCTGGGTTTATGGACATGTCGGAATTACGGGGAATGAGACTGCCGATGAGGGCGCCAAAGAGTCCGCGAGGACTGGGCGACCAGACCAGCGTTTCGCTCTTCCTTACACTGATTACATGGCAGTAATCCTGACTGCTTGACAAAGAAGATCGGAAACGGCCGAGTGGAACTTAAAGTTACGTGCAATTGCGCCGCGACTGTTCTCATGGAACTACCCCCAATGCCGCCACGGCTTTGGGTAGTTTTCTGTCTTCTTCGAATTGGACACACTCTTGCGACGCATCGCATACGGATGGACCCTTCGCCGGTGCCTTATTTCGACGTCTGCGTTGTCCCCCAGAATGTTCGGCACATTCTTGTTGATTGTCCCATTCTGGGTGATTTTCGCGCACGTTACCTGTTTCACCAGCGGGACCAACGGGTTCGCTACCCCTTGTCCCCTGTACTTGGGACGCGTTCGTGCACATAGACCTGCGGACTATATGACTTTTGGAGGAGGCTGGCGTCCTCAACTTTATTTTATCTGGCTAATATTTCCTCATATTCCTCATATGTATATATATATATATATATATATATATATATATATATATATATATATATATATATATATATATATATTCAGTGGCGACTACGGCCCTTGGGCTGTTCGGGCTTGGCCCAAGTATAAATTTAGTAAAGTTAACGTGTATTTGCAAGCTGATTTAATTTCTGCCAACACTGACTTCAAGTAAGTAATTGCAGCCTTTTATTGAGCCGGGTCGCAGTTCATATATTTTCGTTCAGCGTCTGGCGGTCGTCTTAGAGGTGCCCTGGGTCAAAAAATATAATTCGTAGCAGACGTTTTCGACATCGTTCACACGCGCTTGACTCGTGCTCAGAACTTACAGCCCGAGTTGTTATCTATAATCGTAAAGTTAAAAGTAATTAAATTCAATGTTTTCTTTAAACAATATATTTCTATAGAGATTAGGATTTAAATTCCAATCTATAAAAGGTTTCCGTTCTACAATATTTTTAATGGAACGAAAAATTATCCAGTAGCTCGGGCTAATACGAACGAGCCTGGTAGGTTTAAAAGACTAACTGGCATTTCTTATCAAGAGTACATTACAGGCGACAGTCCTCTGGCTAAAGTTTGTTGTGCACCCCGCTGTCGTTATTTGATTGCTGTTATTATGTGCATATGTGTGTAAAGATTAGTCCAGTGTTGTTTTGCAAGTCATTTGGGGCTAGAAATATTGCGGAAAAAAGTGTAATTCTTCGATCAGGCAGGTCGACCCCTTCATTGAAAACTAGAGTTGGAACTCTAACATTCAACATAATATCGTATGAACAGATTGATTGGCTTTGTGCAAGTAGCATCACAGAGAAACTCTACTACTGACCATGTTTATTGTTTCAACCAAAAGCTAATCAGTCGTGGACTGATGGAGGCTATAATAATTATAAAAACATCCTTAGTGATTGTAAGCATCACAGTAAATCAGTGAGTCATTTTAGTAGTTATAAAAGCTTGAAAACTTTCCGACTGTACGGTATTGTGGGTATTAGTGAGGTTGCTAAACTGGAAAAAGAAAGGCATAACTAAACAGCTGAAGAAAATAGACAATCTTTAAAGCAGTTAATAAATGCAGTTGCCTTTACGTGGACATGATGGAGGAGGTAACAAACAGCCTTCAAACCAAGACGAGTGGAGTTTATGTATAAATGAAGTGAGTAATTTTTATATTGAACTATAGTTCTGTCCTATTGTTAAATTATCAGTGCACATTTAAGGCTGCGGTGTGCATTACGTCTCTTACCTTCTTTTATAATGTGTCTTATGCGAAATCTGTGATGAGCCCGAATGACGCTGATGACCTGGAGTCGCCTCTGATAGATATATATATATATATATATATATATATATATATATATATATATATATATATATATATATATATATATTATTAAGAGCGCATCTGGCGATGCCTGCTAGGGCAAAAGTCGCCGTAATCACGCTACAGCCTTATACTAGGCTAGATTAAAAAAACGAAAAAACATGCAATAAACAAATAAAAAGATTAAAAAAACAGAAACAAAAGCTAAGAAACAAGCAAAAAAAACAACAACAAGATAAGCAAAAAGTAACAAGAAGCAAGCGCGCTCCAGCGTCTGGGGTAGGCCCTCCTCTCCTCGTCGCAGGAACATGTGACCTACAAAATGAGAGTCAAATAAAATGAAGGAGGCCATCCTCCTCCAAAGAGTCTGTGTACACGAACCCGCTCCGAGTCCATGGGACAAGTGGTAGCGATCCCGCTATTTCCTCATAAAGTTATTATTAACATGGGAAGTGATAATTGAGAATTTAGCTATGAAATGGATAGGCATTGACTGAATGCAGATGATGAGAAGGACTTAGGAGTAGTAGTAGATAGGTCTCTGGGGTTTTGTAAGCAGTGTATTGAGGCAAAAAAAAAAAAAACGATCAAATAGTGTTGGGTTTCAATAAGAAAAATGTTACTCGCAAAAGTTAGGAGGTTATCCTTAAACTATATAACTCATATGTCAGGCCACCACATTATATGAGCGTGGTCCACCCTTTAGACACAATATCAAATTCTTTAACTTGGGAGGTAGTGATAGGACTAGGTAGGGGCTAACACTTGAAAATTATAAAACAGATGTGTAGATTGGATGTGAGAAAGTATTTATACACCAACAGAGAAGACAATAAGCAGTCTAAATTTAAATGTTCTCAAGCCTAGGTTAGGTGAGTATATGGGAAGGGTAGGTTATCACGTTTTGTAGTGGAATTGGAGCAAATTATATGTTGTAATATTGATATTTTTTGTAGTTAAATTTATTAACGCATTCTTGTGAAAGGAGATTTGAAAGGACTTTTTTTCTCCCTTTGGGGGGAAATTATATATATTATATTATTGATGTTGTGTATTGTAGCTGGATGACGAGCAGTGTATGCGCGTTTCCTCATGAGAAAAGATGAATAACACCGATTGTGTCAGATTGAGCGAAAGAGTAATAATAATGGACGTGGAGTTATTTACAATGCTATTCGGAAAGTCCGGGGCTTTGTGTCGGATCCTTACTGAGGTTGTAAATCAAGGAGGGTATGTATGTTATGGCGGGGCGGGTTTCGCGGGAGGGGAAGAGTGCTACCTAGTACTGCTCTCTCACAACCCACGTGGAGTATCAAGTTGCTGTGCTGTAAACCGTAATTGCATCGTTTTATTGTCAACTGGGTCGAATTCCCCTTAGGACTTGTGTGTATCTGCCGTTTTTACGTAGCCGCGCAAATGCAATTTACAAAGCCTTTGTTTATCGCTGATGAGCATTTTGACATCCCTTTCTTTATTTGATTATTCCGCGTATTCGGGGGGATGGGGGCACATAATGCTCCGGGTGGACAACGTTGCTGCGGATGAGATCTGGATGATTATGTCCGCAGATGCATCTGCAGCTATACAAATATATTGCACACATTTCCACTTCATCTACCTATACTAGTATTTTTTTTTACAGATTTCTCCTTAGAAACGTTCTGCAGGATACGCCCTTATTCGTATTGCAGTTTAAATTTGGGCAGCTGCGTTTTTATAGATGCTCGAAATAGACCCGACGTTGCCGGAAAGGTGGCGTTAAACCACTTTAAAACGAACGGGTGGGTTGACGCCAGTGTTTGGCGAACTTTGACACCTTATGCCTCCCTTCACTTCTCTCCGTTTCTCAAAAAGGGATATGCCTCCAAGTAGCGCGATTAAGAACCGTCTCGAAACATCTGTAGTGGATGGTTTAAACGAAAAATAAAAGCGGGAGAGTTCGAGGCTTGGTTTGAACCTAGTTTTTGTTGCGGGGTTTAGCCGCAGGATGGTCAAGTCGGTATGGCGCCTGCCCCGTTTGATCTCAGCAACGTTGGAGTTAATGGTTCAATTCTCGCAAGCTTACCAAATTTCCTGTCCTTCCACCTTCCTTTGCTCGCTCTTCACATGAAGCTCGGTCGGTTAAATCAGGGTCCCGGCATCATTTGTATTTGAAAAAAATGAATTTAAGGGTGAGACTGGCATAAAATTAGGGAGAAGGGGGTTTTTATTTTTATTTCAAATGAGCTCGTTGGTTTTATATATTTAAGCAATCCTCTCAACCTATTTTCATTTCTGATAGACGGAAGTGCTCGGAATCAGTCTTCAATTTGAAGATTAAATATATATATATATATATATATATATATATATATATATATATATATATATATATATATATATATATATATATATATATATATATATATATATTTATATATATATATATATATATATATATATATATATATATATATATATATATATATATATATATATATATATATATATATATATATATATATAAATATATAAAAATATATATATATATATATATATATATATATATATATATATATATATATATATATATATATATATATATATTTATATATATATATATATATATATATATATATATATATATATATATATATATATATATATATATATATATATATTTATATATATATTTATATATATATTTATATATATATTTATATATATATTTATATATATATATATATATATATATATATATATATATATATATATATATATATATATATATATATATATATATATATAAAAAAAGGGTGTTCCATTAAGACGGATCGCAGTTAGCAATAAATATACATTGCAGCAAAATATATATTGAGTTTTCTGCCTCTTTCAACACTACTTCACCCTTTATATACGCCAGTGTTCCTTGCTAGACACTAGAAGCATATGGGAGTGTGTGGTGACATGGGTGGGGTGAGCTTAATGATTCTACCAAGCTGCATGGGGTTAGGAAATGAGATTCGCAGCTCTCCGGTTGAGCGCTACAATCAGATAGTGTGGTAAGGGGCCTTCCCAGTTGTGGAAGGGAGGCTCTGGGGTACTGGTACCTTCACGCTCGCTTTCATGGAACAAGTGGTTAGATTCACATCGTGTTCATATGCGTGTGTGAGGCTGATGCAGTCACCCTTCTTCTTGCGTGAGTGCTTTCGTGCCTCTTTTCCTGCTTGAGTTTGAAGGAGGTCTGTTGAACCGCTTTTAACCTGCGTCGGTGCTGGGAGGGGGGGCGGGGGGGCTATTGAAGATGCGAAGAGTGAGCGGACACCATACGCTTGATGCACAGCCCCCCATGAATCAGCTCATCGACCGTGCGGTTGCTTCGGTTCCACGGAGCTCCACTCTATTTATTTATACCCGAAGGAGGGCATCGCTGCCGAAATACCAACTGGGGCATCGTAGTGAGAGATGTGCAAAGAAACTGGTGAAGATGAATGAGTCGAAGATATATACACTCAGGTCTTCCTGCTGACATTGGGGCCGGGAGGGCACGCAATCACCTAAATTTCAGTTGTACATGGTTGGTTGTCCTCGCGACACCTGGCAGCCCCTTCTTGGTTTACAGCTGTGATGTCCTCATTGGTTTTGGCTTTTGAAATAAAGTATATTTGGAATTTGTATTTTGGTTACATACGGTCTTTCTTTTTCCCCTTAATTTCGGAAATCAGAAAGGTCGGGAATGATTTTATCCTGGCTGACCCCCCTTGTTTTAATGTATGTCTTGCCCCTTCGTTATTTGTACCAGGGGATCAATTTTCTACTTTGGACTCTTGCGCTCTTTAAAGCAGTCGCCAGATGGGCGTTGTTAAAAAAAAAGAAGAATAACATTGTTTATTGGGGTTCTATTAGGGTATTCGAAAAATAATTTGATATTTGTCAGGTATGGATTATAAGACCACCGTAAATGGAAGATAACGTCTAGATCCACCCTCTCTTCTATCCGACAGTGTGTTGCTCTTATTTAATGTCATTATCTTTTCATGGAAGATAATGACCTGAAAGAGCAACATTTTTGTCATTGCTTATTATAGGAGTTTCGAGGGTTGATACAGTTACGATGCCAATGAATATTACTTTTAGAATATATCCTCACCCATTGCAGGTTCGTAAATGCCCCTACGGTTAAGAAAACACCACCACCGTGAACCGCGATTATGAACTCGCCGATCGGGCTTCCTTCTGGGAGAGAAAGAACGTACTGGATGGCTATCGTTTGGCTGTTGAATCAGATGGTCCTCGTCGAAGTACCAGAGATTTGGCGCAAAGACTCAATGTGTCATGGTCTTCGAATATTACTGCTGAGGTTTATTGCCAGCAACTTGATCTTGTAAAGGGAAGCATTAGATCACCAGTAAACAGAAAAGGTTTTGTTCTATAGCGTAACGACAAAGATGGAATAGTCTTCCTCATCCCACGTACTCACCGGATTAAGGATTACCCTAATATATGTATGTTCTCCTAGACCCATGAGTTAGCTACGACGAGATTTCCTATAACATAGTTTAGCACTATGGTTTTTCTCATTCCTTTTGTGATTATTTCCTCATTTGTCTGTCCTGCTCTCCCTTTCCTCCAGGTAAAAATGTTATTCTTGGAATATACTGGTCTTGATTACCAAACAACCTTGTGATTGCGTATGTGTGGGAATTGATAGTTCCCTCATGTGTGTTAATGAGCGTGCGTGGGCGCACGCTCGTTTCATACTAGTGAAAGTTTGTGTCGAGTATACTCAGGTGACACAGCGATTAGTGCGAGACAGTGCCAAAGATGGTTTCAGAAGTGGAACGTTAGTCTCAAAGACGAAGCCAGTCGAGGACGACCAGTGAAATTTGATCAAGATTATTGAACAGTGGAGGAAAATCCGACGAAGGCTCCACCGGAATGCTGTTTGATGTCAAAACAATACTTCCTGGCACCTTTTACCATATAGGATCGGCCCCTGGTGTCCTCGGGCCCACCAGCGAACCACGTATACCAAAGAATCATCTCTCTTTTCACAACTAAAAAGTAACCATTTTGAGCAGGATTATTACAGGAGACGAAAAAAATGGGGTAAATAATATCCGAACCGAAACTGGCGCCTGTTCCAGGGCAGATTTTCTCGTTGGATCCATTTTCGAACTTCTTAGCCCAAATCACAGTATTCAGCGAGGGTTTACTCTGCTCTCTTTGACCCTTTACATGCGATGCTCGAAGAAAAATAAGAGTGCTCTTTCATCAAGAGACCGCGCGACCTGATATCGAAGGAGATACGATACAAGAACTTAACAATTTCGATGGAGAACTCATCCTCCATACTCACCCGAGTTAACCATCACATCACAATCATTTTATGAGTTTAGCTAATCACCTGATGAGAATGAAGAAGACAACACCAGAAGAGGTTGAAACTACATTAAAGATATTTTTTAAATCAAAGTCAAACGAGTTTTACAAACTATGGATTGAAAGGTTAATAGAAAGATGGAGACTAGTGGTAGAAATGGTGGAAATTATATTAATTATAATTAAATTAATAAAAAATACTTATTTAAATATAAACAACTCCAAAGTTTTGTTAGCTTTATATCCACAAAATAATATAATAATAGACATGAGAATAAAGCGCATTACTTATGGGATGACCTTATAGATAAGTCCCCATAATTCTTCCCCTTAATCGGTCATTGGCTCATAATTGGTTCATCTCTAATCTTCTCCTAACGCCCCCATCTCACTTCATCGCCCACACTCTTGTCCCTTCGTCTTTACCCTCTCCTCCATACCACATCTTTATCCCTACTCCCCTCTTTCCCCTTCACCTCACTCCCCCCTCTCTAAACCCCCCCATCGCCCCCCTTTCAAATCTCTTTCCTCTCCGCCCTCCCACATTTCTCTTATCTCCCTGTCCCCCTATTTCACCCCCTGCCCCTCTCTCCTCATCTCCAGCCCCTCTATCCTCATCTCCAGCCCCTCTATCCTCATCCCCAGCCCCTCTATCCTCATCCTCTGCCCCTCTCTCCATACCCTGCCCCTCTCTCTCCATACCCTGCCCCTCTCTCCTCATACCCTGCCCCTCTCTCCCCATACCCGGCCCCTCTCTCCCCATACCCGGCCCCTCTCTCTCCTTCCGCCCCTCTCTCCTTATGCCTCTCTCTTCCTCCACCTCCCTCCGTCCTCCCTCTCTCCGCCCCGCCCCTCCGCCCCTCCTCTCCTCCATCCGCCCCTCCTCTCCTCCATCCGCCCCTCCTCTCCTCCATCCGCCCCTCCTCTCCTCCATCCGCCCCTCCTCTCCTCCATCCGCCCCTCCTCTCCTCCATCCGCCCCTCCTCTCCTCCATCCGCTCCTCCTCTCCTCCATCCGCTCCTCCTCTCCTCCATCCGCCCCTCCTCTCCTCCATCCGCCCTCCTCTCCTCCATCCGCTCCTCCTCTCCTCCATCCGCTCCTCCTCTCCTCCATCCGCTCCTCCTCTCCTCCATCCGCCCCTCCTCTCCTCCATCCGCCCCTCCTCTCCTCCATCCGCTCCTCCTCTCCTCCATCCGCTCCTCCTCTCCTCCATCTGCTCCTCCTCTCCTCCATCTGCTCCTCGATCCTCTCCTCTTTCCGCCCCTCCTCTCTTCCCTCTTCCTCCCCTCCCTCCTTCCCTCCCCCTTACGCCCCTCTCTTTCTCCCTTCCTCTTACAGCCCTCTCTCCCTCTTACTTCCCTCACTATCCTCCCTCCCTCTTTCTATCCTCCCTCCCTCTTTATCTCCTCCCTCGCTCTTCCTCCCCTCCCTCCCTCTTTCTCCCTTCCCTCTTCCCCTCTTCCTTCCTTCCCCTCTTCCTTCCTTCCTTCCCTCTTCCCCCCTCCCTCCCTCTTCCTCTCTTCCCTCCCTCTTCCTCTCATCCCTCCCTCTTCATCCCTCTTCCTCCCCTCCATCCCTATTTCTCCCCTCACACTCTCTTCCTCCTCTCCCTCCCTCATCCTTCTCTCCCTCCCTCTTCCTCCTCTTCTTCCCTCTTACTCCTCTCCTTCCCTCTTCCTCCTTCTTCTTCCTCTCCCTCCCTCTTCTCTTCCTCCCTCTTCCTCCTCTCCCTCCCTCTATTCGCTTCCCGGGCTCGAGGGTTGGCCAAACAGTGTGTTCAGCTCCTTTAAAAGCTCCTTTGCAGGGAGCGAGGAAGCTCTAATGGAGCAAGCCCCTTTAAAAGATGGAGCCAAGGTTCCTTTGCAGGGAGCAGAGAAGCTCCAATGGAGCATTTAAGAACTATGAATCTCCCTTCTTCGTCACTTCGCGCCCTACAACTAGTTCAAAACTATGCTGCCCGGCTCCTCCTTCGCCACCCCCCGGTTCTCTCCTTCGATGCCTCTGTTACAGGAGCTACACTGGTTACCTATTCGCTTCCGTACCCACTCTAAAATTCTTCTCATCACCTACAAGGCCCTAAACCTCGAGGCTCCACCTTATCTCTTGTCTGCCCTCTCCCGTCGTCAAACTCCTCGGGCACTCTGGTCTAACCTCGCTCCCCTCCTGAACACTCCTCGTTATGTCCTCTGCTTGATGGGTGACTGTTCTTTCTCAGTTTGTGCTCCTAGACTCTGGAATGCTCTTCCTGCCGTAGTCCGATCCTCTCCCTCCTTTGCTACTTTTAAACGTCTCCTGAAGACTCATCTCTTCAGAATTGTCTTCTTTTCCCTGTAAACTTTCTCTACACTCGCTACATAACCTGCGCTCTGTTAGGGCTAACAGCCCTGAAGGGCGCATTATAAATACCTATTATTATTTTTAAGAGATTAAATTCAGTCTCTACTAACGGACTGGCCAAGATCAGGTCCTCTTTAGTCGTCATGGCAACTCACTAGGTTTTATAATTTCTCCATTTCCCTCTCTTTTATCCCTCCATATCTGGCTTCCACGGCGAGTAGTAATAAAATACCAGTGCCATAGTTCCTCATTGCCGTCCACCCGCGGGTGTGTGTGCTTTAATTGTGTACGGTGGGCGAGGCATAGAGGGTTGCACACCCTCCCGGTGTCATCTTCTGAGTAATCGAGCTATAAAGCTTTTGCATATGACGATTTTCTTGTCGCATCTTTCATCACAAAGTGCTTTTGAAGAGATGGCATCGTTGTTTTTCGCTTTTCGGACTTTCGACGAATATTGATGATGAAGGCTCGTTGTTTTTTTTAATCTTCATTTGGTTTTTGCATGTTTGTTTTTTTGTTAATCTAGTCTAGTAATTAGGCTGTAGCGTGATTACGGCGACTTTTGCCCTAGTATTCAGTCGCTAGATGAGCTCCTAAAATTAAAACAATAGGATGAAGCCTCGTTATTTGGGGACGAAGGCGATCTTAGAGCGATGCGAGGGAAAGGGAAAGAAGCTTGACCAAGCAGTCGGGGCTCAATTTGAGGTTGACCTTAACGGCAACCAACGAGGATAATGCTCACCATTGATTGTCATACTGATCTTTATCCATTTTATGATTCGTTTGATAGGTCTCGTCCGCGATGCGGTTGACGGCGCTACCTTCCGAGTAACTTAAAAATTGGTTTAGGTTTGTGTGGAGAGAATTCATGAATAAAACACTGTCTAAATTAATATAATATAAACGCCATGTAATTAATATAAAACTGAGCTAATGAATTAAAGTAGTATTAAACTTCATATCGCCTCTGTTTCGGGAGATTTGTTGCTTAATGACACTATGTAACACAATTTGTGTCCCTAGCCAGTGCTATGTTCCAACCTGTTTTATTGCAAAACATAAGAAAATAACCATTTGTTTTAAAGTTTGCCTTTGTCTCTTGTATAATCAAATAGTTACTCAAAAGAGGCAAATTTTGGATGCTGCTTTAGTGCCAGTCTTTTTATTAAGTGTGTATCCTACCAGGATATTGTGAGTTTTGGTTTTGGTTAAGGTTAAAAACAAATACAGTTAAATTTATGTAATTTTATCGAAACTTCCACAAAAAATATATAAAAACAAGTAAAAAAGTTAGAAGTGAACAGATTTCTTTGATTTCCGTTTGTTATGTAAATCACTTTCTCGTACAGGCATCCAAATGTAGTCTCCCGTCATGTTTTCATTGTATACTCCTTGGTATCGATGTTCAAAGTTCAGTATATCTTGATGGAAGCGCTCTCCTTGCTTCTCTAAGTATGCTGCCTTGAATTTGTCAAGGGAAGGTGCACATCGAGGATGTGCACCTTCAGGGACATCCTGCAGCCCATTTGGTCATAGTGTTAACTAAGTTCTTATCCAGTTCCACATAATTGTCAGCCTTGTGGTTGCGACAAAAGCCCTGATACCGAAACAAAACTCTTCTAGGCTCTTTTTTCCTTTTTAGTAACCTTTTCAGGGAATTCTGAATACGTCTTCATTTGTGGTACAACAAAGACAGCAGCTTTCACCTTCAATTTAAAGGGTTTGGTCAAGAAATTTCGAAGGTACTTGAAGACTGCAGACTCTTTGTTAAGAGCGCTAACAAACTGCTTCTTGAGACCTAGTTTTAAATGCAATAGAGAGAACAACACTTTATCAGGGTGTATTAATTGCACATGCTTGACATTATGCCCTCCAACAGAGAACTCAGTCTTGTGTGGCCAGTGCTTCTTGTGGTAAAGTATTGTGATATCCATACTGTCCCAGAGCCAGAGATGACATGAAAACTTGGTAAATCCTCTCCGGAGACCAATAAAAATGCTATCATTTTGAAGTCTCCACTCACTTCCCAGCTATACTCTTTATAATTCAAAGCTTGTGGCAGAAGCTTGACACTGTTGTAGTCCTCCTTGGGATATGCTGAATGAGCCAAAGGAAGGGATGGATGCTTATTCCAATTATGCAGAAGTACAAATTTAATGCTTCTTGAGTTGCTGCCAATGAAGAGCCTCCACTTATACGGATTACATGTAATTCTAATTGCACCAAACATACCAGATACATTAGTGCACTAGCATAGTCCAACTTGATAAGTAAATAATCTTGACAAAAGTTTATGACGTTGCTTTGGTTTTTCAATTGCACATTTTCATCCAGTAAATCACAATGTTTGAACCTGAAAATAAAAGCACAGTACATATTTATTGTTGCTTTCTTCTGAGTATGGCTTATTCCTTTCTGGAGCGATAGGTGCAGGAACATCAGCCTTGTGCAGTACTGGTGCAATAGAGGATGGAAGATCGGGATAGGAAATAGTTGGTGTATTTTTACCACTTTGAAGTTTAGAAGGGTCCACCATGCAGATGTAGCAGTTGCTTGAGTGGTATGTTGGTTCACACCAAATCCTGGGAAAGGCAAAATTCATGGCTCTTCTTTCCCATCTACACCGTCCTGTAAAAGTAATACAAAATATACTTTCTTACTCTTTTGACTTACAAACACACATAATAGCTTAAATACTTGACATATAATATTTTAATCTTTACAACAAACAATGTTTTTTACTTTCCCAAGTTTTAAGTTTTCTTTCAGTGTTCACAAGCAAAAAAGGTCCCCAAGGTTTGCATTGGTCCCCAACTGGAATGCCGAGATACTATGCTTTGTAAGCTTCACACATACTCATAGATGCTGTCACACATACATTTTTGCTCTTGTTTTGAGTCCACAAGTATAAGAGAATCGATCTGGAGAATGATTTAAGTCTCTCGATGCCATTTCTCTTCATATGTGTTACTATGTTTGCTAGAGATTAAATGATAGTAGATCTGTTAAGCCAGGTATAATATTCCAGAAGGTTCTCTAAAAGTTTCTAGGGGTATGTTGTGACAAGTTCAGAAACATTATTGAAACTTCATAAAATTCCACAAAATTCTAGAAATTTCTCATTAAATTTAGAAGGTTTTGGAAGGTTTCCTTAAAACAAAAAATATTCTACTTTGCTTTGAAAAACATTAAACATATAGTCTTTTATATATTCTCAATTTTTTGTTTAGAACTTAATAATACCCTAGCATTATTTTACAAATGGGAAAATTTAGAAATTCAGTATATAATACAAGCCGCTGTTCTCTTCCTTAACAGGAAGAGCTTGGTTACACAGGCACCCCTGCGGGTGTGTGGCCTACGGCCTTATTTGCTAATCTTAACCGCCTTTTTTAATCCCCTTTATATACTCTTTATTTTAACACCCTGAAGACCCTTTTCTTCTTCTTCTTCTTCATATTCATCTTCTTCATCTTCATCTTTTTTATCTTCTTCTTCTTCTTTTTCTTCTTCTTAAATTTATTAAGCTAATGAAAAAGTCGAAATCTCCGGGCCCCGATGGGGTATATCCAATTCATTTAAAGGAGCTTCAAAATGAACTCGTTAAGCCATTGCGTGAAATTTTCAATCGCTCATTAGAGGATGGCGTAGTTCCGTTGGATTTCAAGCGAGCAAACGTTACACCTATATTTAAGAAGGGGAATAGATTTGAAGCAACGAATTTTCGGCCTATTAGTCTAACTTCGGTAGTTGGGAAGCTTTTAGAATCTGTAATTAAAGATAGAATAGTGAGCCACCTCGAGGCAAATAAGCTGATTAACGATACCCAGCATGGATTTAGGCGTGCGAGATCGTGCTTGACTAACTTGCTCGAATTCTTCCACAAAATGATTTGCGTGTACGATGAAAGCAAAGCTGTAGACGTAATATATTTAGACTTTAAAAAGGCGTTCGACACCGTCCCCCACCAAAGGTTATTAATGAAAGTTAAAGCGATTGGGGTGACTGGTAAGATTTTAAACTGGATTAGAAATTGGCTGAAAGATCGCTCGCAGCGGGTAGTAATAAATGGGGAATGTTCAGATTGGGCCAGCGTTAGTAGTGGGGTACCGCAGGGCTCTGTTTTAGGCCCTTTATTGTTTTTAATTTATATTAACGATTTAGATAAAGGCATACTTAGTCGGATTTCGAAATTTGCGGACGACACGAAGCTGGGTAATCGTGCCTATGTAAGATCGGATGTCGATAAATTGCAGGGGGACCTAAACTCGATTGCCAATTGGGCGGACAAGTGGCAAATGGAATTTAATTTAAGCAAATGCAAGGTAATGCACTTGGGTTGCCATAATTTAAGAGTAGATTATACCATGAAAGGCCAAGTCCTCGATGCGGTTAAATTAGAAAAAGACTTGGGAGTATTAGTCTCAGACGATTTTAAATTCTCGAAGCAATGTGCAGATGCGTGTAAAAAAGCAAATCGCGTTTTGGGTTATATCGCGCGCAATTTCATCTTCAAATCTAAGGATGTAATTTTACCTTTATATAAATCCCTTGTGCGGCCACTTCTCGAATACGCTGTTCAATTTTGGGCTCCATATTTAATGAAAGATATCGCGCAATTAGAAAGAGTGCAGCGTAGGGCTACGAAATTAATTCCAGAGCTGAGGAATAGATCATACGAGGAAAGGCTCAGGGCTTTAGATTTGCCATCGCTAGAAAGCAGAAGATTACGTGGCCAGCTAATAGAAGTATTTAAAATACTAAAGGGTTTCTCAAACGTTGACTTTCGCAATCTGTTCGAACTGGATCATAGGGGAAATACTCGTCAGCACGGGTTAAAATTAGTGAACAAGCGTTTTAACACTAGTATAGCCCAAAACTATTTTACATTTAAAGTTACTCAAAATTGGAATCGGCTGCCCACCCACGTAGTAGATAGCACTTCGGTTAATATGTTCAAAAATCGTCTCGACGTGCATTTGAATAGTTTAAATATAACGTAGTTGAGCACTGTGAATTTAAAACGTCCTTGCAGAGAGAGAGTTTGGAGCGGAGGTTTAAGGATATGAAATTATGATGACTAAAAATGATGCCGGCGATTCTCTGCATGTGTAGCTTAGATGTCCCATTTCTTTTCCGCCTATCCTATAAGTAGTCTCTATCCCTAAATTAGCTTTTCACCACTAGCAGTCGAGTGGCTGCGGAAGATGAGAAGAAAAACTTTCTATCTCCCCCGACCCCTAGTTTGCTTAGTTAAAATTGCACGATAATGTACACATGTAGATAAGTGTGTACAGTAGATAGTATTAAAAAAAAAAATAATAAAAAAAAATAGCATGTTAGAGATACACTCGTAGATAAGGGTGTATCGTAGTTTTTGATTTAGTGTAGCGGACTAGCCTCGAGCGGACCTTAGGGTCTTTGCTGGTCCTAGATTCTGTAGTTCTGTAGTTCTTCTTCTTCTTCTTCTTCTTATAAAGGAATTATTAGAAATAACTTTGATAAAAAAATTAAATCTACTTAGGTTACAACCGAACTAAATGAAAAAATCTTATTCAAACCTTCAAAAAATCTCGTTCTTAAAATATAGGGTTATGGATAAAAGCAAAGTTTTGTGATCAAAATAGATTTTTTTTTCATTTACTTTAGTTACAAACGACTGGGAAATAAGTTCTAGTGATGTTAACGATCGATCGGCACCGGCATAACCGGCATATATTTTTCTGATCGGCATCGACATATTTTTTTTGTGATTTGACGAGCCTTTATGTCGATTAACATTTAGGAGATTTTATCACTTGCCAACATTTATTTTCATATTACTCGTACTATAAAAGTTTCATCAACTCTCACTTACTATTTTTTCTATTCAAAAAATTTCTAGGATAGTTGTTGAAAAAGTGTTAGAAGAATTTCCAGCGATTAAAGTGAATGTTATTATTGTGATTAGGATAAAAGCTAGAAAAAACTCGATTAACTGGAATAAAGAAAGTTAGTGGATTTCCTAAGTTCGTGACCATTCCAGAAAATGTTGCGAGTCTCTAAAATGAGTATAAGTAAAACGGTGGGTACGATTTATCCCTTCCTACAATTAGTATATAAATAAAATGTCACACACTTTTTTCACCGATCATTTTATAAAAATTTGTAATAGAAAAACGGTGGTCAGCGGCACTTATATCGAACGAGTTATATGTTTCGCATTGAGGTTATCGCAAAATATACGACCTTTTATCATCTTTTACGTTACTGAAGCAGTAGAAAAGATTTTTTTTTAATATTATATATAGCACGCAAAAACATAATTTAGATTTTCTACTAATTTGCTTAACCAACCTACGAGTAAATGAACATCATTTGTTCAATGCATTATCCACGCTGATATGCAGGCAAGGTTGGAAATCATATTGCAAAGTGAGGTGATTAGCCTTATAGTCTTAAAGCCTTGACAGTCCTAAGGGCCCTTCATTATAAGTGACTATAATAGTTGAGCTTTACTTAATGATTTGAAAAATAAGCAAAGCTCGGCATCGGTCGTTTTTTAATAAATCGGCATCGGCGAAAATGTCTAATCGGTACATCACTAGAAATAACACTTTTAAGACAGGAACGAGAATAACATCATAACTATTCAGCCGATTTTAACGAAATTTGAAACCCTTATGTTGTTTTACATTTTCTTCCCAATGATGTAATTACCAAAGTCCTCCCAAGGTTAGTCCGGGGATTATTTTGTTTTAGCAATAACATCACAACTATTCAGCCGATTCCAACGAACTTTGAAACCCTTATGTTGTTTTACATTATCTTTCGAATGATATAATTGCTAAAGTCCTCCCAAGGTTAGCCTTGTGATTATTTTGTTTTGGCAATAACATCATACCTATTAGGCCGATTCTAACGAAATCTGAAACCCTTATGTTGTTTTGCATTTTCTTTCTAATTATATAATTGTCAAGGTTAACCTGGAAATGTTTTGGCAAATACATAATAAATATTCGGCTTAATCTAACGAAATTTGAAACCCTTATGTTGTTTTATATTTTCTTTCGAATTATATAATTGTCAAAGTCCTCCCAAGGTTAGTCGGTGTATTATTTTGTTTTTTGCAATAACAACTATTCGGCCGATTCTATCGAAATATGAAACCCATATTTGTTTTACCTTTTCTTTCGAATGATATAATTGCCAAAGTCTTCCCAAAATTAGCCGAAGAATTATTCGTCAATAACTTAATAACTATTTGGCCGATTCTAATGAAATTTGAAACCCTTATGTTGTTTTACATTCTCTTTCGAGTGATATAATTGACAAAGTCCTCCCAAGGTTAGCCGGGTAATTATTCGGAAATAACACTATAACTATTCGTCTGGTTGTAACGAAATTTGTTGTTTTACATTACCCTTCGAATTATATAATTGCCAATGTCCTCAAGATTAGCGCTGGAATTATTGTTTTGGCAATACCATCATAACTATTCGGTCGATTCTAATAATTTGAAACCCTTATGTTGTTTTACATTCCCTATCGAATGATATAATTGCCAAGGTCCTCTCAAAGTTAGTCCGCGAATTATTGAAAGTTTCGAAGGTCATAAATCAGAATAACTGACAGCACGTGACTTTTTGGTCACCAGACCTTGTTTTATTTAACGTGTATTCTACCCGGATAATGTTAGGTTAGGTTTGCGTATCGATAGTCTCGAGGTATGCCTGTGTAGACTAGCTCGGCGCACAGAGTCGTACATAAGCACGTGCAGACAGCTGACGAAAGCCGCTTGAGATATGTTCTCGGGCGATTAATAAAGAGTGCGATTTACGGTTGACCGGGTTTTGACTAATGGCTTGCTAAATTGCAGTTCAAAGGATATATGAAGAACATCACCCCCCTAATATAATTTTAATATATATAATAAAAGTGGGCAATTTATATATATATATATATATATATATATATATATATATATATATATATATATACAAATGAGGTGAACAAGTTACTTAATAAAGGTAATTAAATGAATTATGTTAAGATTAACGAGGTAATCTGGGGAAGACCGTACAAGATCGCTTTACCTTTCAAGTGCGGGCAAATTGGAGGAGGGGGGAACAACGGCGCAGGTCTTCAAGAAGATACTTCAGGGAGCCCTGACGAGGAGGACTCCAAGATGGGGTTTGATTACTTCGTGATGAAGAATCATATTTTATTTGCTCCAGAGAGTCGTAATCTCAACTCGAGACGATTCTGCAGATCGGCAGGGAGTCTCAGTCTCGAAAGAACGGGAATCTTGAAGGGGTGGGGAGATGAGAGGGACACACAACTCTCCGGGTATAAGAGCGCTCGATAGCTTTCCGCTGAACAGGGGCCAAAGCTTAACGAAGGTAGATATGCTGGCGAGATCTTCGACGAAGTACGACGACTCGACGATGGGTTACGGGGTTTCACGAGAAAGAGACGGCAGTTAGAACGGAGTGAATGGCGGGCTTTCAATCTCGAGGAATGGTGAGCTTCGGATTATATAGCCAGGTGGCTCGTCTGATAGACGCCTCACGGCTTGGCGATCCCTAGAGGATTCTTGGCGCCAGTCTTTGCAAACACATTTCTTGATAACAAGTTGGTCCAGACGATGAAACTTGCCTCGTGATATGGGGGTAAGGTTAATGTGGCTGCGCACGGTGTCATCGCAGGGAGGGGGGGGGGAGCGAGTGGCGTTAGAAAGCAAACACAGCTGTGACGGGTGATTCAGCAAGGGACTGATTCTTTTTCGAACTTTCTAAAATTCTCACGCTAGGCACATGTGGTCTTGAAAGAATAGAGGGGTATTTCCGAGGGGGCTTCCTCTCACGGTTGTCCTTCGAGGGCATCTCCTCACAGATAGGTTTGTTTTGGGTTTATACCTGACCTAGAAAGAAAAAGTAATTTTTTTATATAGAATATTTAAGACTGCGACCAAAACACTTCAAAAGCCTAATTAAATTGCAATTTTAATATTTTATAATTAGATGATTTCAGTGACGCAATAGCATTTGGGGTGAAAGATAATTTATAAAGCAGATTTTAAAAAGTCTAAAACTTTTTTTAGCAAAAATTTTTTATCTATTTCTTCTGTTTACCCTAATACCGATATATGCAAAGATAGGACACACAAAGTGGTAGGAAGGCACCGAAAAATGTCCTTATTTCCTAAGTAATTAGCATCTGTGCATTTGTTAGAGAGCGAAGTTCTGAATTACTTGGTTTACTTCATTTTTGCCCGAGAAATTCGTATGTAATTGCTATGGATAAGTTGATTGTCGCCCGGAATCATTAAACCAATCAGTCAATCGATTTCTCCTATGATGGTCTTTATTTAGGTCGATAAATCATTCAAATACGCCGTCGTTCATTATTTCCAACTCAATAGAGATGGATTTTTTCTCCTAAGAAGATTGGTTCTCTCTCTACTCTTACCTGTGTCATCACCTCTTCCTTCTAGTTCTCGTTCATACTTTCGAGGAACGAATTCCTTATACGAACTTGTCCCTAGAGATTGTAGCTCCCCTAGCACATGTATATACGGTTGGCGAAGTTCGCTATTTGAGTCTTCAGTATTCGCAATCTCTCGTTTCATTTTCTTTTATTTTTCCTTTCTTTCGCTCATGTATGTGTCCCTCCTTTCATTCTTGGTCTGGAGAGGGAAAATATCGTAGTTGGATACAAGTTTCCCCTGTTTTTTCCCTGCTCCGCCCTGTATCGATACCCGCTATCGATCGGCTTTCTTATAGAGTCTTCGAGGCCACATGGCTGCAGGTTCCCGTCCTTCAAGTATCTTGCGAAAACTATCGATTATTGCGAGTCATGAAAAATGCAAGATTGGTCGCGTTTACTTTGTTTTGGCCTTCTTTTATTTCCTTTCCTCGTCCTGACCTTAAATTTTCTAACCCATTTCTCCCCTTCCATGGCCTTTCCATCATCTTCAGGTTTATTCGTTATTGTTGTTGAATGGCGGGCGTTGCATAATGAATTTACATATGCTCGATCAATATGGGTAATGGGTTTTATGGTAATTCACATAAATACTGAATCGGGTATGTTCATTTTCCAGTATTTTATGTATGCCTACTCTCTTTTGCATTTTATATGAATTGTAGTAGTTCTCTCCAGTATAGATAGCGGATTTTTATTTGGGAGGATGTGTTGTTCAAATCGCCAGTGCTCCTGAGCGATCACTTTTGATATCTTGATTCGGTCTTTTGTATTCAGTCTGTTGTTGAATTCTCAAAATGATCAAGCGAGGGGGCAACGCAAAGAAATATTCTAAATTGGTTCCCTGGCTGGGATTATAGGAAGGCATTATGCCGAAGCACCGTTTCAACGCGTCGCAAGAAATAAAGCTGGAAGCTTACCGCTTTTATCGTATATAAATGATTCGTATGGCATCAATAATCTGTGGATCTGCCGTATATAGCAATTCCCAGTATCCCATTATTGCTGTGAATAGGAAAGGCGAGATTATACATCGCATTTTGTGTGAATAGTTGCCGTTTTCCGTACGCAACTTTCATTTTTATTAAGATGATTCCCAAAGGGGGTGGGGCGTCAACGGCAAGCTGATTTTGAAAAAGGTTTAGGGATGAGTGAAATTAGGACGAAGTAAATAGCCCGATAAGACAAAGGATGGGATTACTTGTGTTAAGGACACTTGGATGGGCATCTTACATCCCCCCCGCCGTAAAGGGTAGGGCGATTTGCCTTCCTGGCCGTCGTGTTGACGGGACTCAGCTTCCCGTCCGGCCCCAGCTTAGTCTCTTCTCCTTTCTGATAGCCTTTGTTTTTACCCTACTTCCTCACCTTCCCTACAATCTCTCTCAACCCTTTCTCCGGCTGGCCTCTAATTTCACAAGGTAGACGCCGACCAGCTTCTCCTCACCAGACTATCCAGGATCGGGGCCGAGAAGGGAGGGGACATCGTTCCCCCACCGCAGAACTCCGGTTTGGGTGGTGGGTTTTAACAACCTGCTTCCTTCCCACCCACACCTTCCTCACATCCCCTTTCTTTCTCCTTCCAATGCCGATGGGCCGAGAGGCCACTAGGCGGGAGGCGTGGCCTCAGATGGCGGCATCTGGTTTTGCCAGATCCGTACTCAGCCCTCGCAGAGCGGGCTACTACTGTGTGGGGTGATTAGCGTATGCATCGCGTGATATAGATAGGGTCACCATGCCCAATGATGAGTTGACTCAAAATAAAAATACATCCCCTCGACTATCGCCGGAACCGCCTTCCGGCAGCTCCACTAAAAAAGTTGAGCCCCCCCCCCCTCCCTCTCTGTGCTTTCGCAGGGGACCCTGCAAAACTCTTCGACCGGAGAGCATGCTTACGCTTACTCCTCTCATATGCCTACTTGTGCATGGGACTCCACCTCAACCTGCTTCATCCCCACCCATACCTTCCTCACATCCCTTTTCCTCTCCTCATCACATTATATCAATTTTACGCCGTGTTCAAGGTGGAGCCGCCATGCCGATGGACTGCCAGGCCACCAGGCGGGAGGGGTGGTCCCAAATGGCGGCGCCTGGCTCTGCCGGGCCTGTAAGCACCTCTTGCAGTGCGGGCTACTGCGAGAGGTGATGCGCGATTGCATCCCGTGTAAAAAAGAGGGTCACCATGCCCATGTATGACAGAAAAAAACAAAACAAATCTCTCCCCAATACCCCTTGATCATCAACGGAGCCGCCCTCGGGCAGCTCCACGAAAAAAATGGAGGTCATCCCCACCTGTGCTTGCACAGGGGACCCTCCATATTTCTTTAACCGGAGAGGAGGCTTACTCCTCTCCTACGCCTACGGGTGTAGGGGACTCCCCCTCACCCTCTTCTCTGGAGATGCTTTCGAGCACCTCCCTGCCTCCAGCTGCAGTCCCTCCTTTTCTTTCCAAGGGGACTGCCAAGAAAGCCAGCAGGCAGCCCATAGCGAACCGCTACCCATCAAAGCGGCTCGGTAGGGCAAACTCCCTTCTGGGGGAGAGGGAAGCCAGGCCCCTTCGGTCGCTTCCCTCAAAAGACCTGCTGGCAAGAATATTAAACCTTACCAGGGTCAAGGCCTGTGCTTCCCCACACAAGACAGGGGACCTGCGATGTCCTGGCAGGGGATGGCCACCTGGAGGCCCCTCCTTTGATAGACATGGTCCTTGAGGAAACTCAGCCTCAGATTGTAGGGCCTTCCATTGGGGGGAATCCGGGCTCGGCGCCAAGCACTCAACCCGAATCCACCCCTATGCAAGGTCCTCCTCAAACAGCTGAGGGCTCCGAGGCAGTACAAGGAGGGGAGGGATCTCCTCCAACCGGTGTCGCTGCGACCACCAGGACCTTCTCCATTTCATGGAAGGACCTGGCTGAGGCCGGTCCATCTGGCCTATGGGCTCCTATCGGCGGAGGTGAGAAGCGGGTTCATTCCCCGCCCTCCTCTCCAAAAAAGAAAAAGAACACAAAAAAAGACTAAGGAGACTCGGGGCTCCTCTCAATCCGCGGGGGCTGCGGGGACGGATGGGTCTGCTGCCACTTTGGCAAGCGACCAAGCCAAGATCGGCACATCCGGCCCATCTACCCCCCCCCCCCTGTGTGTGGAGCCCCTGACTATGACTAAGACCAAAAGTGCACAGGGCGGAGCCTCGATAACATCGGGGCCCCTTATTCAGAGGTTACCTGGCGTTTTCAAGCCCGCTGGCTTCAAACGCTTCCTCGTTATTCGCTCCACTGATGGCAGCATGTTGGCCAAGGGCAACATGATCCATCAGAGGAGAGGATTAGCTAGTGCAATTGGTAGAGAGCCGAAGGTGACCCGTTTCTCCGACGGGATCCTTCTGGCGAATGCGGCGAATCCCGCCGAGGCGGCCAAGATAAGTGCTCTTCGGACACTTAATGGCACCCCGGTGAGTGTGACGCCGCACTCTATCATAAACTTTGTGAAAAGAGTAGTTTATGCGAGGGAACTCGTTGACTACCCTATAGTGGACATCACCTTAGAGCTGGCCGACCATGGGGCGGTCAAGGTCGAACGTGTGATGAGAAAACAGGGAGAGGCCTCGAGACCCACCCCTAGACTCTTCCTCACGTTCGACTGTGACAAGCTCCCTGAGTCGGTGCGTGCCGGTTGGTACCGCTACCGCGTGAAGGCATTCGTGTCACTGCCGCGGCGGTGCTATTACTGTCATCGCTTCGGCCATACGAATCGTTCTTGTAGACGTGCAAAATCGGGGTCACCCGAAGTTTGTGTAAATTGCTCCGAGGCCGCACACGATAATTCTAAATCGTGTGTGGCCAAGTGTGTCAATTGCGCAGAGCCGCACCCTGCTTCTTCGAATCAATGTGGTTCATATCTCAGTGAGAAAGAAATCCTGGCCGTTCTGGCCCAGGATTGACTCCCATTCCGCGAAGCTAAGGACTTGGCCCTGGCGTGCCCGGCTCTGCCTGGGACGTCATATGCCCCAATAGTTAGAAAGGCACCCTCTGCTCCTGGCCCATCCAGGCCAACGAGCACGGTTGTTGCCGCGCCTATTCGGAGTCCTTCTGCGGGCTCTACTCAACCCGGGCGCTCCCCTGGTAAAGCTGGCGGCAAAAAGGGTTCACGCCCAGCCCTGGCTCCCCCAGGGCTCCCCCCTATTCCCCCAGCGTGACCGTTTCCTGTAAGGCGAAACGGCCACGCGCCTCCACCGAGTCGTTAGACTCGCAAGAGGCAACTCCCCTGAAGTTGGTCGCTAGGCCATCTTGCGGGGTTCCTAAAACTGTCCCCAGAAAAGATGACAGCAAGAAAGGAGCTTCGGCTCCTTTGCCCATGCCTAGTGGTGGAGCGAGTGGCTCGGAGACGGTGGTTCCTCTAAAAGAGGGTCCCCCGCCTCTGATGACGCAACCCCCGCCTAAGGTCTCGAGGCGGAGGGAGGAAAAGACTCGCCTGGCGAGCTTAACCTCTCCCAATAAGTCCTCGAAGGCGACAGCGCCTTCAGTGCTTTGTCCGGCCAACAGCGCCCGGGGTTCTGCCTCCGGGAAGCGTACGGCCATTCCCGTGAGGGTCTTCTGTTCGAGCAGGGAGGCCTGGAGGGCATATTCCTTCAATTGAATTGCCGTGGACTCCGGGCCAACTGGGAGGAGCTGCGGAGGCTCGTCTCGTCCTGTTCCCCGTTAGCTATCTTTCTGCAGGAGACCATGCTAGGTGCGTGCCTTCTGCTCGCCCTTCCGGGGTATTAGGGTCTTGCGACCCCACCACCACGAGATGGCCGGGGCTGGGGGATGCGCGGTTTACACCCGGCATGATTTCTCCGTTCTTCCTTTCTCTTTAGATACCTCCTTTCAGGCAGTGGCTGTGCAGCTGCACCTGGATAGGAGGTATACTATCATTTCTGCGTACATTCAACCGTCACCTGACTTCGTCTCGGGGGACTTCCGCTGCGTCGTGGCATGGTTGCCTTGGCCCTTTCTCTTTCTTGGAGATCTGAACGGCAGGCATCCTCTCTGGGGAGATTACTCAATAAATCCCAGGGGACAAGTCCTTGCCGATCTGATCGAAGAGCTTGAGATGGGTGTCCTAAAAGTGGATTAGTTTACGCATCACTGTCCGAGAACCGCTTCATTTTCTTGCCTTGACCTATCTTTGTGCTCTTCGGATGCACAGCCTGATTTTGATTGGGGGGTGGTCAATGACCTCCATGGTAGTGATCACTTTCCCACTCAATTATCATTTTCAGGGCAACTGCCGCCTGAGAGCCCACCTCGATGGTGCTTGGCGCGGGCGCGGTGGTCTGCATTTCAGGAAATGACTGAATTCTCTATCTCAGTCGAGGAGTTTAGGTCGGTAGATGAGGGTGTTGAGTTCTTCTCCGGCAACCTCATCGCCGTGGGCCTGACTACTATTCCTAGGACGTCTGGCCGTTTTGCACGCCGACCACTCCCATGGTGGTCGGCCGAGTGTGAGACGGCCCTCAAACAGAATCGTTATGCCTACATGCGCTAAGGATTCTGCCACGGACGTGGGGGTCTGAGATTGCGGTCCCATTCTCTTGGAGAACGGGGGGGGGGGGTCCTGCGAGAACTTGCACCGAATCCTTTTGACTCGCTTCCACACCTCTGCTAAAGGGGTCTTCCCGTTAAGTCAAGACATGTATGCCCACCAAGAACAGCGGCGGGCTGAATTTCGTCGGGCTAGGGCTAGGTTCCGGTATATTTCAAAGCACGCCCGCCGCTCTTCTTGGCGGGCATACGTGCCTTCACTTAACGGGAAGACCCCTTTAGCAGAGGTGTGGAAGCGAGTCAAAAGGATTCGGTGCAAGTTCTCGCAGGACCTCCCTCCCATTCTCCAAGAGAATGGGACCGCAATCTCAGACCCCGCGTCCGTGGCGGAATCCTTAGCGACCGCCTTTTCCGCATTCTCTAGGCGGGAGGCTGCTCCGCCAGCATTCAATGCACGTCATCATGTTGCGGAAGGCCGCCGGCTGGACTTAACCTCCAGAGGCGGAAAACCCTTCAACGACAGGTTTACTGTGAGTGAGTTGCGTTCCTCTCTCGCTTGGTGCGCGGACACCGCCCATGGTCCGGACGATGTCTCGTACGCCATGCTTCGATACCTGAGTGAGCGAGGCATGGCCTTTCTGTTAGATTTGTTCAACAGGATCTGGGTGGAAGTTCTTCTCCCAGATTCCTGCCGAATCGCTACTGTGCTCGTCTTTCGCAAACCGGGGACAGATTACTCTACTCCGACCGGTTTCCGCCCAATCTCTCTAACCTCTCGCCTGTGCAAGTTGATGGAGAAATTGGTAAATGTTAGATTAGCTTATTTCCTGGACAGCGGAGGCCATCTGTCTTCTGCACAGTGCGGCTTCCGCAAGTTCCACTACACGTCGGATGCTCTGCTCCGACTGGAAAATGCCGTCTGCGAGGCCATCTTGTTTCTGCACAGTGCGACTTCCGCAAGTTCCACTTTACGTCGGATGTTCTGCTCCGACTGGAAAATGCCGTCTGCGAGGCTTTCGTTCGTAGACAGCACTACGCCAGAGTTTTTATCGATCTGGAGAAGGCCTATGATACCGTATGGCGATACAGTATCATGGAGACTCTCCACACGAGGGGACGCCTCCCAGTCCTTATATATAATTTTTTGCGAGATCGTCGATTCCGCGTACGGGTGGGGGAAGCTCTCTCCGGCCCAAAGGAGTAGGAAGAGGGTGTCCTGCAGGGAAGTGTCCTCAGTGTCACACTCTTTGCCCTGAGCATCAACGGCATCACCTCGGTGCTGCTAGAATCGGTGCGGCCAGAAAATGTTCTCGATACGCTCTACGTGGACGACCTTTCGATCTCTTTTGTCGCGGCCCAGATGACAACTCTCGAGTGTCGACTCCAACAGGCATTGCGCCGCGTCTCTCGCTATGCCGAAGCGCACAGGTTTCGGTTTTCTTTGGCCAAGACTAAGGTGGTGCACTTGTGCCGCCATCCACGGCTCCACCCCGACCCAGATTTGTTTCTTAATGGGGTGCGCCTGGATGTGGTTGAGTCGCACCGTTTCCTTGGTCTTGTATTCGACCGACGCCTCACCTGGGACGCTCATATTCGCATCCTTAGGGTCTCTTGTACCCGCGCCATGAATATTCTCCGTTCCATGACAGGCGCTGCGTCTGTCTTTACAGCCGAGCTGGTGGCAATACACCACTCGGTACGGGAGATTCCGCGACGTGCCCGGTTCGGAGACCGGATTGTGATCTATAGCGTCTCACAAAGCGCCCTGAGTGCTCTCGGGGCATTGGAATCTCCGCATCCCCTTTTCGCGATATTCGTAACGCCACGGTTTTGGCGAGCCGGGCAGATATCGAGATTATCTTCTGCTGGGTTCCTGGACATGTAGGAATTGCGGGGAATGAGCGTGCCGATGAGGGTGCCAAAGAGTCCACGAGGACTCTGCGACCGGACCAGCGTTTCGCTCTTCCGCACACCGACTACATGGCAGGATTACCGGCAGCTCTTCGGACTGCTTGGCAAAGAAGATGGAAGACGGTCGAAGGGAACTTAAAGTTGCGTGCCATTGCCCTGCGACTGTTCCCATGGACCTATCCCCCAATGCCACGGCGGCTTCAGGTTGCTTTCTGTCGTCTCCGAATCGGACACACTCATGTGACGCATCGTTATTTGATGGAGCGCTCGCCTGCGCCCCATTGCGACGACTGCATCATCCCCTAGACTGTTCGGCACATTCTTGTCGAATGTCCCAGTCTGAGTGATCTTCGCGACGTTACCTGTCCCGGTACTGAGGTCGGTGGGGTCACTACCGCCTTTCCTTTGTACTCGGGACGTGTTCGTGCACATTGACTGGTAGTCTTAAATACTTTTGGGGGGAGGCCGGCCTTCCTCCCTTTATTTCACTATGTTTTTTGTTGTTGTTTTCTTGCGACGTTCCTGTGCCGTGGGGTAGGCGGACCTCCCCTCGACGCCGGAGCTTGCTTCCTCTTTCTTGCCATTTTCTCTTTTATTGTTCTTGTTTTTTGCATATTCTTATTTTAAACTAGCCTAGTGCTAGGCTGTCCTGAATGCGGCAACTTGTGCTCAAGTGGGTAGTCTCCAGATAGGCTCCTAAAATAAAAAAAATAAAAAATAGCGTGAGGGTCTTCTTTTCGAAGAAGGCCCCCGTCTCTCCTCCGAGCTAGTTCTGGAGGCCATATTCCTTCAATGGAATTTCCCCGGAGTCGAAGGCAACTGAGAGGAGCTGCGAAGGCTCATCTTCTCCCGTTCCCCGTTATCTATTTTTTTGCAAGAGACCATTCTGGGCGCGTACCCCCTGCCCACCCTCCCCGGGTATAAGCGTTTTTCGACCCCACCACCACAGGATGGGGGCCGGGCAGGAAGATGCGCCATTTACATCCGGCATGATTTCTCCCTTCTCTTCTCTTTAGATAACTCCTTTCAGGCAGTAGCTGTGCAGTTGCACCTGGATAGGAGGTATACTGTTATTTCCGCGTACATTCCACCGTCAGCCGACTTCGACCCCGTGGTACTTCCGCTGCGTTTTGGCACGGTTGCCCAGACCCTTTCTCTTGCTCGGAGATTGAACGGTAAACACCCCCTAGGTGAGACTTGTTGATTAATCCTAGGGCTCAAGTCCTTACCAGCCTGATCAACGAGCTGGACATAGGTGTCCTAAATGTGGGTGAGTTTACGCATCACTGCCCGAGAACCGCTTCATTTTCCTGTCTCGATTTATATTTGTGCTCTCCGAATACACAGCATGATTTTGGCTGGGGGTTGGTCAATGACCTCCATGGTAGTCCTTGAGATTTGAAGGTCGTAAGGTCATAAATCAGTATAAGTGAGACCACGCGACTTTTGGTCACCAGACCTTGTTTTTAGACCTTTCCCTTTTATCGTTATTTACATATTATTTGGGGGTTTTTATATTGCCTAGTAGTAGGCTGTGTTGTGTACGGCGACTTATGCCCAAGTAGGCAGTCGCCAAATTGGTTACCACAAGGAAAAAAAAATACACAACCTACCATAATTTTTCCGCAAGAACAAATTAATGTCCCGTCGTTAGTCTCACGGTACTAACCACCCGCTGATTTGCGAGTATATGTTGTTTATCTCATCGATGACCTACTTACAATTAGGCATATTGGAATGGATTATACCATACCTTTTTTTTTCTCTCTTAGGACTTGTACCTTTTCGATCGGGTGCCTGCGGGCTTTTAGTTCTACTTAGATCCCAAACAAAAGAAAAATGACACACTAGACGGAGGGATTTTTACTGTTTGGGAAGAGGTTATTTTGATTTCGCTTTTCTCTTGTCTTGGCTTTGTTTTGGGAGGTCCCTTATAAATGCTTTTTTCATCAGGAGCGCCCCGGAGTAATCCGAAATTAGAACAATGCGGAACAATATGTCTGAATATTGCGCTGAGAAAGTGGCCGGAAAACATCGTAATTTGCCCGCGTCCGGTGGCGGAAAAGATACGAAACCTGCTCTTTTGAGACAATGGCGTGTGCTTGTCTCTGGCAATGGGCGCATCTGTGGCGAAGGTGGGGGTGCTAAGAAAATGCAAGTGTATAAATACAAGATTCAGGATGACAAGGACAGTTCGAAAACGTATCTCTAAAACAACAAGGAACCCCTTGATACGTACATAGTAACCGCTTGATTCGTATATACGTACATAATTGCGCGTATCTCTAAACAACAAGGAACCTCTAAATACGTACACAATTGATTCTTATTTACAGATTTCGCTTGCAGATTTAAGTCAGCCAATGTACTTTCTTTTACCAACATCCTGGACCATTGAAATACTTCATCCTGGACCTGGACCTAATAAACTACTCAGTCTCACTTTCTCCCTTTGAAAAAATCCTTCGTTGGATTCCCCGTTTCCACTACTTTTGAAATGATCACAAGCCCAAAAGTTCCCTCTGTTGCCTCCTCGGGCAACACTGTGTGAGTTATTTCTTATACCGCCTTGGGGCTATCAGTAAGTTAGTACCTTCGAATGTGTGCTCTTATGTAGGAACTTGTTCCTCCTAGGTTTCCAAAAATGCACTATGTCGCTTTGCGCATCCAAATGGGTTGTCCTCTGTCGGATTTTACATTTACTCGCCCCCCTTCTACAAGGGGATTATCGCCTTCCAAGAGGACTCTTTTTCCTTCCCTTATCCAAGGGGACTTTCCCTCTTTCCCCAAGGGGAGTCTAGATGTGGTCGACTCGTACCGTTTGCTTGGACTTATTTTGACCTGCGCCTCAACTTGGAGGCCCATATTTGCAGCATTAGGGCCTTTCCCATATCCCCTAAAGAGAACCTCCTTGTCGATGCTGGGGAGATACCACTTGCACTGCGCCGTACACAGCGCGCTATGCCCTTGAACGCGCGAGCCCTCCTCACTCGCCAACCCTTCTGATTTCAGGTGTCACGAGACGCCACTAAATGCTCAAAAACTTTCCGATTGTGGACGAGGCCTCTCCTTAGAGACTTCTTCGATGTTACTCTTGAGCCTGTGGCACCGCTGGTTCTGCCCAGGACGCCGCACATAAAGGTTTCATCTGTCAATGTGCTCCCAAAGCACCGGTAGCATTGAGTTCGAATTAGGGAGGATAGGGGGGGGGGTCAGCTTTCACGCTTTCCCCGGCTGGTTTGAAGTCCGCTGAGCTCAGCGGGCGCTGCGTCTGTCTTCAAGGTCGAGCTGGTTCGGTACGGCAAATTACGCGTTGTGCCCTGTTCGGCACCAAAGTCCCCTCGAGGCTTTGGAATCTCCACACACCGTCGTTTGCAGTACCCCCTTACACTACGGCTGCGGCGAGCAGTAAAGATGTCGAGATTGTGTTATGTTGGGTTCCTCAACATGTAGAGATCGCGGAATGTGAAGGCGCCCAACAGTCTGCAAGGACTAGACGACTGAAGCAGCGTTTCGCTCTTCTCCACTCTGACTACATTTCAGGAATCAGATCAGCTCTCGGTGCTGTCTAGGTAGGAAGAGACGAGACAACCAACGACCACTTAAAAGTTGCGAACTGTTACCATGGACCTACCCACCCAATGCCCAGGCAAGTTAAAGTGGCTTGTGTAGTCTTTGAATTGGGCACACACGCGGGACGCACTCTCAAATCACAGTGCGTCCCTTACACTTGACTCCGATGACACTGCCGGCACATTCTTGTCGAATGTTCTAATCTGGGAGATCTTGTCGCACATTTCCTGTTGCTCTACACGAAAGTAGTGGGTTCGGATTTGTACGCTTTTGACTGAAGACTCGCTGAGTTCCTATTGGCCCCCTGAGGAACTGGCATCCTTTCGACGTCTGATTATGCTTTTTCTTTCTTTAGCAGTTTTTTTATTGTTTTTTTTCTTGGTTTGATTTGGTTGTTTTCATTTTTTACATGTCTAGGCTAAAAAAGCTTTTTAAATGTGTGCAATTTCGGCGGCTATGTACATGTTGTGAGTCGCCAGTATAGAACTTTATATTTTTTTAATCCTCAATGGGACAGTATTCCGCTTCCCCAAGGGGGCCCTCTTCGCTCACCCACCTCTTTCTGCAAGAAGACATCTCCTAACCTTACCCAAGGGAATCTCCTAACCGTCCTTAAGGCTGAGAGGTGGGCTCGTTGGACGCGGAGTATAGACTACAACCTATTTTTTTCTTCTAGTATGGCACAACTCTGGAATTTTCGTGTGTTGGTTTATTTTTATTTAAAATTTCCGACTACATCCCTTATAGTGAAATCTCGTCCAACCTTCGTGTGGAAATGGGCGAGAAAGTGGACAGCACTACTCTGAACGGCGGAGGGACTCTCTTAAGGCATTTGCTCGCGGCCAAGGCGCTTCTCCTTTACCATCTATGGAGTCGCCCGAAGATGGTAGACCCACTCTGTGCTTTCCAGGTGCCCCTCCAGACTTCTAGCAGTGATGGGGGTTTTCCCCGTCTCCTGTTTCTACGAATGATACCGCTTTCCCGTGACCTCCTTCTTTGCAGTCATCCTCGGAAGGCTTCGTTTCAGTACCCATGGCGGCCCCTCTTGACCTTTCACACTGGACCAGTGAGCAGACGGCCCATAATCGGGCGTTTCAATCGCAGGTTAGCCATGTCATATGGCGCATCCTCTCTAGAGAGACTAGGGGTAATAGGGCCGGCCAGTCAGTCGCTGTACATGGGCGGAGCACCGCTTTGCTGTCTCATATAGCCAACCTTTTTAAAATAATTCATTATTCCTTGAAAATGAAGTTCGAAAGTACTTGGAGTCCGCCTTTCATTTTCCTGTGGGATTTTTTGGCATTTATTAATCTACTCACGCGCTACTTTGTGAGTTTCCCATATATATATATATATATATATATATATATATATATATATATATATATATATATATATATATGAAAAGTAAATCACACTAACACGTGACACGGTAGATGCTCATTAATCCATATGAAAAAGGAAAGAAATAATTCCGTCTTTTTATAAAGAAACGGATAAGATATTTTATTCCGTTTGATATCTCTTTTTCTGCTTTCTTAATTCATTTATGATCCTGGTTTATCATCTTTCCTCATTTTATATTAGTTAATGAACACATGCACATATTTATATATATATATATATATATATATATATATATATATAAAATCTAGAATTTTTTTAAGGCCCAAGGAAATGAAAACTGGTAACACAACCCGGAAAAACGCTAAGGAAAAGCTTACGTATATCATTGAAGCTTAAGAAAGGAAATGGAAGATATGGAAACGGACAATAGGGCAAACTATTTTAATCGTTATATGAAAATCAATAAAGGAGTTGGATTTGAATCTGTGTCATAAAGCGCTCTTCGCTAAAATGACCACGACGCTCATCGCCAGAGCTACCATCCTCACCCTTCCCCATCCCTCAAAGGTTGATTCAAGAAACCTTTTGAATACTGAAGTGTAGGTTTTTATCCAGTGAGAGACAAGACAATGGCTTTTTAGTTTATAATAATCGAAAATCACATACCACCGTGATATATAATAGATATATTTTTAAGGCCCAAGGAAATGAATACTGGTAACACAATCCGGAAAAACGCTAAGGAAGGTTTTGAGGATCTCAACATACAGCTCTTTGGTGACTGTCACTGTCGCGCCAGATTCCTCGAAGAAGAATGGTCCGATGATGCCTCTGGCTGAGATTGCAGTCCATACCGTGTATTTAGGGAAGTGTTTTTTTTTTGTTTGTTTTTTAAAGAGCTCATCTGGCTTTAGGGGAGTGTAGGGGCTTGGTAGCTACCTCATTTGGTCTGGAGGTCCCCCAGAAGACATTTGTCTTTAAGTTTACCTTTCCTTAAAGATTGAATTGAGCTTCATCTGAAGTCCAAAGGAGATTAAGGGAAGTTGGTGTCTCCTGAATCTTCTCCAGTATCTTGAATGCCATATCCTTTCTCTGCTCCTTGTCTGGGGCTGTAAGGGTCTGCTTCGTCTCTATTCTATATGGGTAGGCCTTTACCTCCATTACTAGCACTCCTGCAAGTCTCACGAGATATACTGAGTGATTGATTTCGCTTGCGCACGGAGCGTTTTGGACTCTGCTGAACGCACTCTCTCACGCTCTCGACCAGCTCACCTGTACGCTTCATGGGGCGTCCTGAATGGATTGAGCGGTTGTCACTGGCTGCATTGAGGTTCTCCACTGTCCCATAGTTCTCAAAGTGGTCCATCCAGTCCTGAATTCTGCTTTTAGAGGGGGCTTTTTCACATTCGAACTGATGCACGAAAGTGGCCTGCACTTTCTTGAACGAGCCTGTCTTGTAGTAATGTTTGACGCAGTATATTCTTTGCTGGAGCTCCCATTGAGATCTAGTTGTGTTCACAGGCGTTGCTTCTGTCATGTCCTGCAAAGTAAGGGTGATTAGTGAATGAATGAAGGATATATCACAAAAAGTGTGTGCAGGCCCGTTTTTTTTTTGGGGGGGGGGCCTGTATTCTAGCAGCCCTTGACGCTTGTGCCTCTCGTTATTATTAGAGTATGTCACTGTACAGAATGCTAATGGCAAAGGAATGGCATAAATCTGAGTACTGCTGAAAAAGACTTGGGATTCGGTTGAAAATAATTGTGTGTCGTTTTAATATTCAGTTCGAGTGGCACTTATTCGTTTTGCTTCTTCATATTTGTTAACACGTTTGGATTCTTTTTATCTCCGTTTGCCTTCTTCACTTTTATTTCTATCTTATCTTATTTTTCGCCTAATGAATTTTTTACCTGATATCAGAAATCTTGACTTTAGTTATTAATTGGTCTATTCATAGCCTCTTCCAGTACTTTATTAAAGATTTAACAGCCCGCAAAAGTCGAAAGCATTTTAAACAGCAAAAATTACGAATCGTCACTACTTTTTCTCAGCTTAGATAAATGTTTCGAGTTATAAGTCAGACTCGGGATAAAATTTATTAAAGCCCCAAAGGAGTCAACGAAAAATCCCTTAACGAATACTAGCCTCACGCGAGATTACGGCAAATTTACGACTGCCCGCCATTTAATCAAACCCAAAATGGCGCGATCGTGATACGATTCCTAAATTAATAAGAGACGGTTTTAGCTTTCCCCCTCTTACCCATTTTTCCCTTCATATAGCATAGAAAAGTTGCTCCCCCCACCATTTTCCCCTCTATTACTGATTGAAGTCTAGAGCAGGGGAAAGGGGGGCCTTTTTCTCGCGTTTGTGTCCCCTATAAAACCTTTTGTTTCCGCGGTTGAGCGCAATTAGCCGCTTTGTTGTTCGGGCGGGTTGGCGTCCCTGTCTCGTAGTGAATAAACGGGAAAGACAGGCGGGAACACCGCTTGATGGTCGTCTCCCAAATGGAATTAGAATTTGTCCGCGCACCATTTTCACTGGTTCCACCGGATAGCCTCCCGTGAATCGGGTCGACGTTCTTGCCTACTCGGTCTTAAATGACCCAGTTCATACGCCAAGGCGACTGTTTGCTGATAGCTTTGATGGGATTGGAGTCAGCGTCTCCGCTTAAATGAACCCTGGGAGTGTTCTCCAAGCGCAGATTGTGCAAGGAGACAGAAGTTAGTTGTGAGGTTGGTTTTTTTTTACTTTTCCGAGAGATTTTTTTGTATTAAAAAGCGAAAAACAACAAGGGCATCTCCCGCAGAAGGTTTGTAAGGGAAGATCTGTTTCGGGTGCTCACGAGATCGCGTTTAACCTTTTGTCATCAACTCCTCCCCTAGTGGGACCTGCTCTATTTTTTCATAGTGGAAGCAGGTTCGGGAGACCTGCATGGCCTCCCTGGCTAGGCCTATATACTTTCCTTACATTTTCACTCGCACTTAATTCACCACTTTCTTTGCGAACCGATCGTCGTTTGAAGACATGGATCATGTCAAGAGAGGCGAACCCAATTCGGTGCATTATTTTTGACATGGTAAGATTGGGTGACACTACGTTACAGGCTGTCGTTCGACCCATTCCCAGTTCTGCTGAAAAATGAACTGGTCCAAATACTCAAGAAAAAAAATAGGTCAATAGGTTTGCTTGGGAAAACAAAACAAAATGCGAACGCCTTAAGAACACGACCGCCAAAAGATCATTTTAAGAAAGTAATCTCCAAAGTACGCAGCCGACATAAGTACGTTTTAAGAACGCTTTAAGAATCAACTGCTATAAGTTCCCTTTAAGATCGCGACCGCAATGAGAACGCTTTAATTACGCAACTGCCATAAGGCTTTAAGAATGTAACCACCATAGTTACGCTTTAAGAACGCAACTCCCATGAGGCTTTAAGAACTCAACCACCATAGTTACGATTTAAGAACGCAACCGTCATAAGAACGCCGAGTATATATCTCTAAATTATTACATTCTCGACGTTTCTGATCCTCGGGACTTTTTCCTTAACCTCTCAAGGCATTGTGAGGTCATTGTATCTTTCCATGCACCATTTTTTTTCTTTTTCTTTTTTTAATCTGTTATCATGGACACACGAGAATGGAATAGTGGGTGGCGGCAGGCTATCCTTGGTGCCGGGAAAGGCGAGGTAACCTTAGGCACCCCTCTGACGGGTGGAGGCTCCCCTTCCACCACCCGTAGAGAGCGAACCTCCCTTCTCCCCGTAAGCGTTCATCTGGTCTTTGTTGTTTTTTTTAAAAATTAAAATAGTCTCAAAATGGGCTAGATATCAATTTCGACAGTTAGGCATCGCTCTCATTCGCAAGATGAGTGGCCTAAAATATCAAATACCAGGCCGGATGATGAAATGCACACTAAGATTAAAGTGACTATCGCTGTCAAGCCCAAAGGCATCATGGTACCGGTCCTCGTTGCAGGGGGAGAGGGCGGTTGTCTTGTGTTATGACACCAACCGGCGATCGTGTAACCCCTTCGTGCTTCGGCGTCTGGGTTTTGTGGATGCGAGTGCTTCCCGAGCCGATACCAGTACTCCATCGGCATAGTTCTGGACAGAGAAGAGGGTGGGTTTGTTGTGCTGAGATAACTGGAAGGGAATGGAAGCAGAGTCTATTCGCTGAGATGGAACCCGTGCCTTGACGCTATTAGTCCAGCGCATTAAGTACTTGGTTTGGATGCGAATCCTAAGACAAACTCACTAATTGGCAACTCTTTCCACACTGAGGCTTGTATTCATATTGTTGACCCCTTTTCAATTTTTAAGGTAAGCAACCGAGAAAATAAAGGTATTTTCTAATTTAAATAGGATGGGCTAAAAATTAAAATTGTTCTTATTTTTATGTAGAGGTTCTTAAGAGAGAGAACTGCGTCTTAATAGTTAATTCTTACTGTCAAGGTTATTTCTTTTTTAACTATTAATCTATACTATTTTCGCTTATATCATAATTAACCTTGAAAACCCAACAAAATCGAACGACTTCACCCAAGCATCAATCTAAATTCATTTAAGTTTGGACACTTGGAAGTTAACCCAAAGAAAAATAAATTATTTTGTACTTACGCATCGGCTTTATTTATATAAACCCACCACCAATGTAAGTGATGTTAGCGGTTGTTTTCGTCCTTGTCTTGCCAATAGTATCGCCCCCTCCCCCTCATTGTTAGGGGTTAGTCTTTACTGGTTTGAAACGGATTTAGAGTAGGCAATATTCGGATTGATAGTTTTGGAAAAGTTAAATGCTTTCTCCAGGGATAATTTTAAACGAGTTGAGTCATAAGTTCTATAGGGAGTTGGTAGGCAGTTGTCAGAACGGATGGAACTTGACTGAATATTTAAAGATAAAGGTGTTAAAAGTTTGATAAACTAATTTGAAATTACGTCCAAGAGAGCCAAAGTTTATAGCAACGTAAAACTATTTGACGATAAATAGATACAGCACGACCAAAGAATGAAACTAAACACTGATCTGATTCCCGTAATCAGCTTAAATTAACTTACCGTTAATACACCTATACACACATCGACAATATGTATGAAATTTATGCTTAAATGATAAAGATAGGAAAAGAATTGTATCTTGAAGGCGACGCTATTCCGCTCTTCGTGCGTAATGTATAAAGTCTAAAAGAAGACGCCCCATCCCCCCACACACACACCCAACACCAAAGGGGTGAGAGCCAAAATCGAAGGAACACCATTCCCGATCCCATTTTGTAAATGTGCATCCACGCCCTCGACCACCCCCAACCCAAGTAAGGGGGTAATCGTAAACGCCTTCCACAAACCCCTCAAAAGCCAGGTGTAAAACTGTAGCTAATTGCTCTAATAAAAAATGGCCAGTCTCATCAAGAGAATTCGACCTGCTTGTGATAGAGCCATCTGGTCGACATACAAAGGAAAGTAGGCTGAGGTGGAAATTCCACGGCGAAAAGTTTTTTTCTTGCGACTTCACCCTCAGGATAAGGTTCAAATCCTAAAAATGTTTGAAGCTAAAAAGAATCTTCTACTTTTGGGGGCATTTTTTGAAATTTCGACTTATAGCTAATAATATTTTTTTTCACTTTTGACTTTTCCCTTTGTTTCTCAAAATTTTAACGGACACGAAAATGTGTGGGGGTAAAGGGGCAAAGTTTTGAAAGCAACATAGAATTTTAAATATAATCAGGCTGCGATCTTTCAGAGAGTGGTGAGGAATGTCCACTTCCAACTATTCCAGGTCATAGCGAAACGTTTCCCGTGGTTAATGTTTGATACGCTGACGCAGTCATCATCAGCTACTCTGCGTGAAACGCATATTCCAGACTCACACCCCAGTCTTGAACGAATCTTGAAATTTTGAACAGATCAAATTGAACGGGTAACACAGGCAAAGCTGTTGTTAAATTCGAAAGTTTCAAGCGGTTTAACTTTACACAGGTCTTCGCACTTCACTGTTTTTTTTTTAAACGTTATAGTTAGCCCCATTGGATTAACTTATGAGAAGAAGCTTTCGTGAACAAATAGTCCCGTTTGATGTCTTTGAGAAGTATCGTGGAGGATTCAGAAAACAAATACACTATCCACTGTACGGCTTTGAATCTCGGTGCCTGTAAGATCTGAGTAAACCTTTAATTTCTTAAAAGACGGATATTTTCCCCTTCTTGGGGCATCATAGCTGTTTTCCTATTTGAAGCGCCCAGGGATCGGAAAAAGCTCCCCTCATCCATCTTCTTAGAGCTATGACTAAATAGGTTGTGGTTTTCGTGCGGAATCAGACCGAACCCGGCCCCCAAATAAGACCCCCCACAACTCGTTGTACTACTAAGCAACAAGTGCCGATTGACATCGACCCCGAGCAAATATTTGATTCCCCCAATTCGATCTTTCAAATCGAACGGATGGTAGAATGCCATCGGTTAAAGAGGACAGGGGCTCTTCTGAAGAATTTGACGTTGAAGGTGGCGGTGATTCGGGAGGGAACTCATGGAAATCTGAAAAGTGCTTGGGAGTGGATTTGACAGGCAGGTTCGGACCAAGGTTACTCAAAGGTTCTTTGAGATCTGATTTCGAGCCACCTACGGAATTGGTAGTTATGTGAAGTGAATTTTTGATTCCTTAAAAAATCGTATAATTTAAATTTGCCTTTAAAGTCGTAGTCAATTTGAGATAAGATTCTTCTTCGAGTAAAGAGTCATTCACTTCGTCCATGTTGAATGAAATGTAAATCTGAATTATTTGTTCGTTTAAATCTTAGACAGAAGCAAGTTTGGAGATTGCAACGGATTTAAATTTTGCAATGGCTTAATTTAGAATTATGGCGATCCTTCTTTTAATTAAACAACTTTTACCTAAATTTGAAACAGTATGTTGGAATTAATAATGAAAGACTAAATTCTCGCAGGCCATTTTGTAACAAAAAAAAAAACTATAAAGGGAAATGCAAAGGGTTGTGAAACAAGTATTTTAATCACAATAGTTAAAAAAAAGTGTGAAAACCCGATAAGAGAATTTGCAGGAAAAGGAATCAAATTTCTTGCAATGACCATAATTTTCCAAGCGTAAAAAAACCGCAATCTTTTTCCTTATGACTTATGAAAGGAAACAAATTGAAAGCAAGGGCATACTTTTGGATGATTGCGCTTGGGCGAGCGAAAAAGGAAACATCGAGTGTATGACTGGAGAGAGATTTTCTCAAATCAATCCTAGCAAGGCTTAATATTTCCCATGTATTAGTATTAAATCGCCTCGTTGTTAAGAGCTAGTCTTTACTGGTTACGAAAGATCTTTAGAGTAGGTAATATTCGAATTGATAGTTTTGTAAAAGTTAAATGCCTTCTCCAGAGATGCTTTAAACGAGTTGAGTCCCAAATCCCTTGGTTAGTTGGCAATCGTTGCAGGAAGCGATGATTTAGACTGAATATTTGAAAATAAAAGTGTTTGAAGTTTGATAAAAATAATGAATTTGAAAAGAGTGCAAGTTGCAGCCTAAGAAGAATTTGAAGGAGTCGAAAGTATGTAGGGTACAATAGACCTGCATTTCTCTGCGACGTAAAAATATATGACGATAATTGGATACACCTCGAGCAAATCATGAAACAAAACATCATCTGATTCCCCTAATGCGCCTAAATTAACTTACCGGTAATATGCACACACTTACACTATTAAATATATACCTAAATGATGAGTAATCAATTAGAAAAGCTGAGTTGTGAATTGCTTAACAAAAGGGTATCTTGAAGTCGATGCTGTTCCGTCCTTCGTGCTTAAGAGATAGACCTCCAAATAGAGAGTCGACGCAATGGGCGCTCTCTTACTGGAGGGAGGGTAGGGTGCATTGTTCTATTTTACACAAAGCAACAATCGGGTAACTCTTCGCGACCCAAGTGTGTGTGTGGGGGGGGGGGGTCCTCGTCAGCGCTATATAGATGTAGATATAAGTATCTATCCGAGGGGAGAGTGGAAATAATACCGTCCAAAAGATCATAACGCCTGTATCTCTATCACAACTTTTGCCAGAGAAAATACGTTTACAAAATTAATGCACTATAACTTACAACTAATGAGCCGAACGACAACGAAAACAAATTTCTATTGTAATATGACAGGTATATTATCAGTGAAAAACGTTTCTTACAAGTTATAAATAATTGGTATTTAGTGTGGAGGTCTTTATTCCCCATGATACTTTGACATCTGCGACAGGAACCAACTGTTACCACTCTTGATCAGTAATCCTGGTCCATTCATCTGTAAAATTTGCCAGAGTTTTTAACCGCATTCGGATTCCTCATTTGACCTTTCTTCATGTATCTATCAGACATTTTCAATTAGATTCAGGTCCTGACTGTGTCCGCCAGTTCATAACAGTGATATACTCGTCGTTCAGATGGACCAAAAAGCATGCTGTACAGTTGTGGATTCACTGTACTCTGTAAAAGCACAAGTGGCCCAGTACTTTCTACCGAAATCACGCCCAGACCGAGCCAACTCCGCCAAACTTCACACTTTTTTATGCAATTGACTGACAATCTATCCCTGCTCCGCAACGAACAAACCTCTTTCTTTCGGAACCGAAAAAAATAGCTTAGATTCTTCACTGAAGTGGGCTTGGCTCCATTGGTATCCTTCCTCCAGCCTACGTGACACAGTCTGTCTGCAGACATTGATGGCCAAAATCTCACTAATCTCTCGAGAAACTGTTGCAGCTGTCTTGAGATGGTCCTTATTCCCTTCACTTTTGATGTCTTTCTTGGCCTCCCGCATTGATTTACCAACCTTATATAAACCTGTTTCGTCATAGGTTAACAAAATATTTTGGACTAACCTTTTAGAGGGCCCGATGGTTCCAATTGAAAGACTATCTTGGTGGTGCACTTTTGCGTTTAGCTCACAGGCAGAGGCGTGACAGATTCCTTAGGCACGTTACGTGGACGACAGCTAAAGATTGAACTAAAGTTAGTTTCTATGGCAAACGATGTCGCTTCTCTCTACAAGAAGCCTAAGCGTACGATTATTTTTTACACCAATGTATATTAAATTGATTATCTGCTGATTTTTCGTGTTATTCATCTAAATTTAAATATCCTTTACACACACGTAATTTATACTTGGAGGTTATCGTACACCAAATTTGCAAACCTTAGATTTTCTCTCGCTAAGTTATGGAAGATGTTGTGACAGAAATAAAAGCGTTCTGGTCTTTTTGGGCAGTACTGTTTGTTGTGCTGAGAAAATGAGATGGAGTAATTTTGCGATTAGCTATTTGCATGATGATGTGTTCATTAAATACCTACCAACGCAGGGATAAGCCCAGCGCACCCGCTAATAGGCGGCCATTCTTTGACAAACGCTGGAGTTTTATGTCCGCTCTCACTGGGTTTAACCTGGTACCTAGGCGTTGGAAGTACAACGCCTTATCCGTTAGGGTAGCGACAGCTCCATTCTATTAGCGAATGGCTGAGTAAGAAGACAAGTATTCGGAGGTGAAACGTTTGTGTTTTCCATTTAAATATCCATTTTTTTAAACCACCGCAGGAGAATAAGACTTTGAGAGGAAACTGCGGGAGATTTAAGAGATTTGTGCGGCCTGTTTGTCTCGAAAACGCCATTAGTCCACCCGAGCTACTTACCTTCCAGAAACTTGACTCTCTTCTAACTGTACCATTTTCCTTTTGGGCAACCCTTCACAAACTAACAAATATGCCTTCGTTTATTTTTCTTTTCTCCCCAAAATAATACAAAATTACCACCTCGACCTAGGTCAAAGAGGTTCGCCGTTTTTTTCTGGCAATTCTATTTTGCTACGATTTTCTCTTTTTTCTATTTACTTGACCATTAAAAAGCGTTTTATATTTAATTATGTTTATAGTTCGCTTCGTTCACGAAATTAAGAAAGTGTGCGAGAGAAAAAGTGTTTTTTATTTCGCATCACATTCAAAATCATTTCACATTCATTTTTTTAATGCACAGACACACACACGCGCGCGCGTGCGCTAGGATCATTTTAATGAGATGGTTTGCAAAATGTGTCAATGAAAACCTCCTTATGAGGTCTTTCGACCCACAAGTTTGATTTGTTATTTAATTGCTTTGTCAATAACTTCAAAAAAAAGTTCTTATTGTATGTTTAAACCAGTTAAGAGGAAGTTATTTCGTTTTTCACTCGTGAATTTGAGGTTTATTAATGAGAAAGAAAAAGGTTAATTAAGATATGATAATTTTTATATATCGGGATTTCCTGAATTATCTCAAGGGGTTTGCAAAGGTAAAAAGGTTGAGAAACTGCTCTACTTGTTGTCTTTTCCAAGTGATTATGTGCCTAAGGTGTAGTTCACATTTTGTTTTGTTTCATTGTGCATTTGTTCGTTGGTAATACTACAGTCCCTTTCCAATTGGGAGGATATCCCCCCGACCGGATAATGAATTTCGTATTAAGGTCAGAACGACAATCGCTGGTAAGCGATTGAACCAGACCCTCCTGAGAAACTTTCTGGTGGAGATGCTTTCGTTTATTTTCGCTCTTTAGTTTAAATAACGATAAGAATCCTCTACCCCCCCCCCCGCGTTTTTTTTTCTTTTCTCAATTATCGTCGCCATTTCTTTCATCGAATTATTTCGTTTTCTTTCTCGCTCGTTTGGTCTAGACTGTTGTTGCACCAGGCACTTGGAGGAGCCCCCACCCCCGAGTTCCAATTTCTACTCTTTAAAAAACTCTATAATATATCTATGATTTGGGGGAGGGGCGTGGATCTTCCATGCATGCCATAAGCTTTCCATCGGGTTGAGGTCTTACGAATGTGATGATCATTCCTTCCTTTCCCCCGGAAGAAACCAATTTCAATGTGTTTCTGGTTGTGGTTGTTGTTGTAAGACCCATCTTCCTAAGCCAAACTTGCGAGCATCATCTTCGGATAATCTTCAAGACTGTATTTATCGTTCTGTTCATTGATGAATTTTGCCAACTCCTTTTTCTACAGAAAGGTGTCTCACCAGGTGATGGGACACCTTTCTGTACGGTGTGTGTTTTATTGTTGGGTGGGTGGGTGAAGACCAGCCTCAGCACTTTTACGCCAAATATACCGAACATGATTGGTACCGAACTAGTTACTCTGTTTCATCAGGGCATAGCACACGGCGTACTTCAGGCGGGCTTTCAACTGATCTTTCAATAAAGGTATCTTCCTTGAACCACGTCCATGCATTTCCGCTTCATGCAACATATTGGACACTCTGTTCAAACTAATATCGACGCTTTTTTCCTTACTCATCGTTGATCTCTCCTCTAGTCAGCGTTGATCTCTCCTCTAGTCAGCGTTGATCTCTCTTCTAGTCAGCGTTGATCTCTCTTCTAGTCATCGTTGGATTATTTTTAACGAGGGAGATTGGCAGTTGTCCCTAATTCCTTAAACTTTATTTTTACTCACTGCATTGTTGATTTAGGGACATTTAGCTTTTAATAAATGTATTGTAGCTCAGATTTGAATTTCGTAATTATTTTTTATTTGATCTTGGAAGACTTCACTGTGACCTTTCTCCATGTTAATCTCTTGTAGAAGACTGTCGAGTTTGTGATGCCGAAGAAAAGGTTGCTAGAACTTTCTAGATTATTCCTGACTAATCCAAATTATAAATCAATCGCAGAAACTACTTAATGACCTCAGAATCGTATCATAATTTAAACCATATAAATTTAACATGAATGTGAAAATCATATTGTACGAATACTTTTTGATTGCCATTTTTCGCTAAAAGTGTTATAACTCCTTTATTTGCCTAAACTTGAGATTTTGTGAATGTCTAGGAATACTTTTTGGAGGAATGGACCTCAAACATTTCGGTCGAATGTTCTCGTCAGGGGGGCGGCGTCGCGCGCACTACCTGTCCTGGTTCAGGATACACGTGTGGGGTGCAGCGCCTAGCGCGCTACCTGTCCCGGTTCGGGATATGCGTGTGGGGCGTAGCTTCTAGCGCGCTACCTGTCCCGGTTCGGGATACGCGTGTGGGGTGCGGCGTCTAACGCGCGCTACTCGTACATGTCCCGCTTCGGGATACGCGTAATCGCTCCCGTTTTTCCCTAGTGCTGGGAGTGATTTGTTGTCGTTTTCACGTTCTCTTCACTCTTTTTGATTTCTCTTCCTTTTCCACCTTCCTACGTTTTCTCATCAAGCACTTCAACCTTACACTACACGTTCATGTTAGCACTCATTCTTACATCTTTGACATCGAATTCTTTCCCCGCACATCCTTGTGTACCGAAAGGTCTAGTTATCTTCTCTCTCTCTCTCTCTCTCTCTTTCTCTTTCTCTCTCTCTCTCTCTCTCTCTCTCTCTCTCTCTCTCTCTCTCTCTCTCTCTCTCTCTCTCTCTCTCTCTCTCTCTCTCTCTCTCTCTCTCTCATTCTGCCCCCCGTTGGTCCACTCACATCGCTTGACAAGCATTAACCGATACCCGTTCTCAATTACATCCACCGCTCTTCCTGCGTCATACTACACACACCATTTCTCAGCCTCACTTCTAGCATTACATGGTCCATAAACTACAACCACCGTTGCACATCTCAACTTCACACACGTAATTCTTGAGCTCTTACATTTATACCCGACCATTGATTGCATCGTGCTACTCCACGCTCAAAAGCACTGCCACACTCTCCTTAACTCTAACCCCATGAGCTAGACTTGATCGTACTCTAACCCACACAAACTCTTCATTCTCTTTCATTTTCAGCCATGGTTTTCACCCACCCGAATATTTTTTTCCTTTGACACAATTGACATATCACCAGAATCCTGCTTAGTATTGAGATAACGTAAATGTATGGTTGGACAGGGACTTGACTGTACATACCCACTGTAATAGCTTTAATGTTGCTTTTATTTCTTTTCATTCCTTCAACAATTTATTTCGTTATTCTAAGCCTGATCTTCTTCGAACTTCTTTCTATTTTAGTCGATGAGCCATTTTTAAATCTTGACACCTTTTCTTGTTTGTGTTCTGCCTTTCACCTCAACCGCCTTAAATGCCACCTTAAAGAAAAACCTCTCGCTCCCCTACCGTTTTATGACACTCTTTTCCCCTTCTCGCCCTCATAGACGTTTCCCCTCAGCTGGGGTCAAAAAGGCTTTTAAAGTGATCCATTCCTTTTAGAGAAAAGATCCCTCCTCGAGAGACCGAAATCGTTCTTTCTCGCACCAAAGGATCTCCTGGGGGGGAGGGGGGTTACACACCGTGATTGACAAACGTAATGGAAAAAAATGAACAGAAATAAGTATTAAAAAAAGTGGCACATGATCGGCAAGGGAATGCGTCACGGCTGTGACAAAAGAACGTTGTTTACACCCGAATCCATTACCGAAAGGGAGTGGGGATAAGATCGCTAGCTTTCGGGGGTAGGGGCGAAGGTAATCTTCATCATCAGGGTGACCCGTGCCTAACACCCCCACTCTCGGAAAATCTCCCCCTCAAGTATTGGTGACCTGAAGTGTACTTAGGTGGCGGAACATCCTATTTCAGGGAATCGGTAAACGGGCCTTGGACAACTCACCGTCGACCATTTTATAACCTTTATTTTTTCTTCCCAAATTTAAATATATTTGATTTTGTTGGGATTTGCTTGGTTGTGTAATGTTTGGGTTGGTTTAGTTATGTTAAGTTCGGTTAGGTTAGGTTTGCTTAGCTTAGCTTAGGTTTGGTTTGGTTTGGTTTGGTTTAGTTATGTTTTGTTTCTTTATGTTATGATTGGCTTCCTTATGTTATGTTTGGTTTCCTTGTGGTATGTTTGGTTCGGTTATCTTATCTTTGGTTTTTTTATGTTATTAGTTTCCTTATGATGTTTGGTTTGATTATGTTATGTTTGGTTTAGTTATGTTATGTTTGGTTTCTTTATGTTATTGGTTTCTTATGCCATGTTTGGTTTCCTTATGTTATGTTTGGTTTGGTTGTCATGTTTTGTATGGTTATGTTATCTTTGGTTTGGTTTGCTAGCATAGCTTTGATTCGGTTAGTATCCACTTCGTTGTGCCCCAATTCGTTATTTGAGATGGGCGAGGCCCCCCAAGTGACGTTTCCCGTTGACTCGTGCGGCTGCGTCGCTGCAATTTTAGCGAAGCCTGGCAGTCTTCAGCTCCGAGTGGAAGGCGCGGTCTAGACACACTTTCAGGACACAATCATTGGCGGCTTTGAACTTCCGGCCCCGCCCCAAGCAGTCTTCTCTTTTGGAATCCCCGACTATTATCTTTCACACATTTTCAGTTCGTTCAACTTTCTTGACTAACTTCTTATTTAAAACCTTTTTTGCCAAGATGCCCGACTAGTCTTTTATTTTACCTATTTAGTAAAATTAATCTTTTTTACGTGATAGTTCATTCTTTACCCACTGACTGCCATTCCCTCGTGGGTTACTAGCACTTTACCACTTCCTCAGTGGCATTTGAAGACATCCTCGACATACCACTAAATAGCTCCAGTACCTTTCGATTAACTGCGCCCCGTATACAAACCTTTCCCTCAAGGCTCCGAATACTCCCTTCCGACCACAACATTTTAGGATTGGTTGCTATATCAACCATTCCCTCTCCCCATCTTACAATCGCGGTTTTATTGTCCACTCGCCGCTTATCCTCCCCACAGATGCGTGCCCTCTATATAATGGTAACATGTTACCTGGAGGAGCGTCACGTTCTCCCTGGCCAATCATTGGCCAATTGCTCATTTGGAAGGCTTGGATCACCCGGTTGACTCGAACTATTTGCCAGTACCTTATTTCCTCTCTCTAGGTTTCATGGTTTTGACCAGCTACATGATGCCGTGTTTTAAGAGAATACTTTTGGAACTTCTTTAAACAATGACACCAGGTTTCAAGAGACCAGGCTTGACTAATTCTGGGCTTTGGTTTTCCCCCAAATAACTCCTTCCCCGCGCCTAATGAGCTCGCCACCTCCCTGTGACCGTTGTCGGCGCATACGGATGTACTGCTTGTGGTAGGCGGGTTTTACAGCCTTGTTGGCTGCCAGGTCAACTAAAAGACTCGGGTGCCGTCTCTGGGTCTGCCAAACGAATCTTCAGAACTTGGTCATCCTGTCGAGGATTAGTAGGTCTTATTAAGGAAATCTGCCATGTCGCCCTGTCTCTCTGGTTGCTCAGTTTGGAGTTGCGGCCTTTAGGGAGAGACTAGTCGACTGGACAAATTCTGGTGAGTGTACGTCACTGCCTCCCTGAAAAGTCAGAAAACCAGAGAGGGGATAAGTGAGAGCGCCTGGACGCGGGATATAGCCCACCAATCCCTTTTTTTTCTCTTCAGTGGTCACAAGTGTAGGAATGTTCGTGTGTTGGCAAGTTTTCATAAGTTTAACAAAGGTTAATTACGTCCCAATTTCAAAATCCTCGCCGCACCTTGGTGTTGGGGGCGTACGAGGTATTTAAAGACACCACTACTGACTGGTGGAGGTGCTTCCATGCACTCCACCATGACGCCGAACTCTACCATGAACTTCGTGAAAGGAGTGGTTAGAGCTGGCCGACCATGGAGTGGTTCAAGTAGATCATTTGATGAATGAAAAAACAGGAAGGAGCCTCGAGACCCACCGTTACACTCTTCGTCACGTTCGACTGTGACAAGCTCCCTGAGTCGGTGCGTGCTGGTTGATATCGCTACCTCGTGAAGGCGTTCGTGCCACTACCGCGGAGTTGCTATTACTGTCACCGCTTTGGCCATACAAATCACTCCTGTAGACGTACAAAGTCGGGGTTACCCGAAGTCTGTGAAGTTGCTCCAAGGCCACACAAGATGAGTCCAAATCTTGTGTGGCCAAGTGTGTCAATTGTGGAGAGCCGCACCCCGTTTCTTCGAAGCAATGTGGCCCGTATTTCCTTGAGAAGGATATCCTGGCCATTCAGGCCCAGGATCGTCTCTCATTTCGAAAGGCTAAGAACTTGGTCCTGGCGCGCCCCGCGCTGCCTGGTACGTCTTATGCCTCAATGTTAAAAAAGACACCCTCTGCTCGTGGCCCACCCAGGCCAATGAGCACGGTCGTTTCCGCGCACAGTCGGAAACCTTCTGCGAGTTCTAGCCACCCCAAGTGCCCTCCCTTGTGAGCTGGCGACATAAAGGGTTCACACCCAGCCCCGGCTAAGAGCAGGGTGAGCCCTGCTTCCCTCAGCGTGACCGTTTCTCGTAAGGCGAAATGACCGCGCGCCTCCACCGTTAGGCCATATTCTGTGTTCTTAAAGCAGCACTAAAAGAGCTCGGACCTTCGCCCACATCCAGTGGTGGGCTGTGTGGCTCGGAATCGGTGGATCCTCGAAAAGAAGGACCCCTGCCTTCCTAAGGTTTCGAGGCGGAGGGAGGAAAAGACTCGCATAACGACTCCAACTTTCCCTGATAAGTCCTCGAAAGCGACAGCGCCTTCAGCGCATTGTTAAGCCAACAGCGCCCTGAGTTCTGTCTCAGGGAAGCGTACCACCATTCCCGTGAGGGTCTTCTCTTTGAAGAAAGCTCCCGCATCTCCTCCGAGCTATCCCTGGAGGGCTATTCTTTTAATGGAATTCACGCGGACTCTGGGCCAGCTGCGAGGAGCTGCGGAGGCTCGTCTCCTCCCGTTTTCCTCTAGCTATCTTTTTGTATGAGACTATGCTGGGCGCGTGCCCCCTGCACACTCTCACAGGGTATAAAGTTTTTTTACCCCACCACCATGGGGTGGGGGCCGGCCAGGAGGATGGACCATTTACACCCAGCATGATGTCTCCCTTGTTCTCTTTGCTTTAGATACCTCCTCTCAGGCAGTAGCTGTGCACCTACACCTGCACATGCGCTATAAGCGCCGCCCGAACGATTTCACTGTCGGTGAATTTCGTCGAGCCTCGACTCCAACAGGCATTGAACTGCGTTTCTCGCTATGCCGAAGCGTATCGTAAAGGTTTCGGTTTTCCTTGGCCAAGACTGAGGTGGTGCACCTCTGCCGCTATCTTCGGCTCCATCCTAACCCAGACTTGTTTCTAAATAGGGTTCGCCTGGAAGTGTTGGATTCGCACCGTTTCCTGGTCTTGTATTTGACCGACGCCTCACCAGGGAGGCTCATATCGCAGTCTTAGGTTCTTTTGTACCCGCACCATGGATATTCTTCGTTTCGTGACGTTCAGCGCCTTGGGCGCTGATAGCTCTACTGCCTTGCTTTTTTATCAATCCTTTGTTCGTTCGAAGCTCGACTACGGATGCGAGTTTTATGCTTCCGCAGCCGAGCGTGTATTGCGGAAGGTGAACTCGATCCACCAAACCGGAGTTCGCGTGGCGAACTTGTCGATGAGAGCCTACATGTCGATGGCTGTGACATGCCACTGGCTCTGCGCCGTGGACGGTGCATTATTCGCCTGTACGCGTGAGCCCGGCGTCTCCCACAGTCGTCAACAGATCTCACTGCATCCGCAGTTGATATTGATGGTGCCTATGCTGCCGAGAGACTCCAGTCATACCCTAAGCCCTTTGGTTTTAAGGCTAGGAAACTCTTTCAAGAGCTAGGTATAGCTCTCGGACCGGGGGCGCCCTGATTCTGCCCAGGACGCCACCCTGGATTGTACTACGTTTGACTATTTGTCGCTATTCCTCTGCTCCCAAAGCTTTTACAATGCCGGGAGTATTGCGTTTGGCCTTTGTGGAGCGCACTTCGTGTCACCCTGGAACCGTGCCAGTGTATACGCATGGCTCCAGATCCCTAGATGGGGTCGATATTCACGCCGTATATTCTATGTTTGAAGTCAGCGGGTTTCTACCAGGGGCTGTGTCTGTCTTCATGGCCTGTAGATAACCTGACGTGCCCGGTTCAGAGACTGGATTGTGATTTATAACGACTTGAAAAGCGCCCTGAGTGCTCTCTGGGCATTGGAATCTATGCATCCTCTGGTTCGTGATATCCGTAACGCCACGGTTTTGGCGAGCCGAGTGGATGTTGAGATTATATTCTACTGGGTTTCTGGACATGTAGGAATTGCGAGGAATGAGCGCGCCGATGAGGGGAGCAAAGAGTCCACGAGGACCTGGCCACCAGACTAGCTGATTGCTCTTCCTCTCACCGATTACGGGGCAGGAATATGTGCAGCTTTCCCGGCTGCTTTGCAGAGAAGATGGGAGACGGTTGAGGGGAACTTAAAGTTGCGTGGTATTGCGCCGCGACAGTTCCCGTGGACCTACCCCCTAATGCCGCGACGGCTTCAGGTTGCTTTCAGTCGTCCCCGAATTGGACACACCCGGGGGACGCACCGTAATTTGATGGTCGCTCTCCTGCGCCTTATTGCGATGACTGCGTTGTCTCCCAGACTGTTCGGCACATTCTTGTTCAATGTCCCACTCTTTGTGATCTTTGCGCCTGCTACCCGTCCATGTACCTGGACGAGCGCAGTCTGCAGCTTGTCCATTCTACTCGGAACTGTTTCGTGCACACGGACTTGCGTACTATATTACTTTTTGAAGGAGGCTGGCTTCCTCCACTTTATTTGACTGTTTGTTGCGGGTCTTGTTGTTTTTTAACCTTTGACTTTTTTATCGTGTTATTTTTTTATTTACATATTGTTATTTGTTTTTTAATATAGCCTAGTCGTAGACTGTGGTGAGTACGGCGACTTTTGCCCTAGTCGCCAGATGGGCTCCTAAAAGAAATGATTTAAAATAAAATCGTGGCAGCATAGGGACCGATTTGGAACTCATTCTAAAATGGCACATAGTACAGGGCGACGAAAAAGGGAAATTCTCGGGCTGCTCTTAGCTCACCCTCCGTCAGACAAAACTGTTCGCAGAAGAGGAATAGTTTGATACTATTTATACCTTTCTCCATCCATCTCGCATGATGGAAAGCACCTGGGGCACGAAAGAAATCCCCATCTGCTGGAACACCTTCAAGGAAGATGTAAGCATGAGTAGTAAGTTCCCGATAATCATCTCTTTTTGCTCTTAACTTCAGGGTCGTTTCCTCACGAAGTACGGATTAATCACCACAAAGTTTTCCAAGATATCGTCATCATCCTTTGCTTTCTTGAAGTATCTTTTGTCGAGATATTCCTAATGGTCTTTAAAACGTACAAATAATGGGATGGTTGGTCCGGAAGAATGACCGTAGGTGGAACGGAACAGATCAGCAAGGATTATTTCGTACACGTGATGTCGACAGGCCAACCAAACAAGCTCCCTTTGCAGTTGTTATTGAATTTTGATACAAGCGCCTTGTTACAAACCTGTGTTTGAGGCTTTTGTGTCGAATACAAGATCCTTGATTTACTTCAACAGGTCCCACTCGTTGATAAAAGATAAGACATGAATTGGCTTGATGAAAACCCGAACTGGATCCAATTTTGGGAACACCAAGGAGGAACTCAATACCATCTCTTCCTGAGGCAACAATTGCAATTCTGTCAGCCTTCTTTCGACCAGACATTGATACACTTATGTCAGGCAATAGCTCACCATCCCAATGCAGCACGAGAGGTGAATCGCGTGGAAGACTTGTCGTGATGTCAGCATTGATTCTGGTAGCTTCTTCTTCACGGTTCTTCTTCCGGTACCGGTAAATTGACCTCGGAGACAAAGTGATTGGTTTGATGCCAATGCCAATAGACTGCATGAGTCCCCACCTGGTGCATTGCATTCCTGTTTGATACACCAGTACGTTCCAGAGCCACCATGAGTTGGGGTTTCAAGAAAACGTTCTTGGGAATCGGTAGACCTGCAGACCGAGCATTCCACTTCTTTCTTTTGGGACGGCTCTGATATTGAATGGACTTATCTGCAGAGGACTCTGAAGACGAAATGGGAACAGCTAGTGTCGATGAGCTGACGACTTCGACGAATGTTAGTTTTTCCAGCTTAGATTTTTTCTTCGTTCATCTTCTACTTCAACTCTTTTATTTTTCTTCTCTAGAGACTTCAAATAATTCATGTCAATTCCAACCATGCTCGACTTGGAACGATCCTCTCGTTGGTTCAACAAGAAGGCTTTATCTTCTTCATTTTTTATCATAATCAGTGCATCTTTGTGAGCAATGTCAAAGATTTCATCTAAGTTATCACAAAACATTTGTTCCTTCATGCGCTGATTCTCTGATTCCCACAAGCGATCCTTTTTGATACCTTCGTACTTCGTAACGAGGTCTGTAACTTTCTTTTTTTGCATAAAATAGTGTTGTAGTGATCTCGGTCTTCCTCCATAACGAAAAAACTGCTTCTTTAACCTTCTTTGCCTTCTCGGATTTCCTGCACTTTAAGTCGAGGTGATTGTAAAAGAATTAACGAAAGACTTGGCCATTGGACGGGAGTCGGGAAGCAGTAATCTCTTATCAGAATGTCCAAGGAGTCAAACCGATGCTGCACTACGTCTAGCCATATCAAAGTTCACCTGCAACAAAAACAGAAGAGAGAATTAGGTGATGAGTCATTGATGAGTTATTTTTCTGCATGAGCTTAAAAAGTGAACAATTTGAGCGAGCTTTAAATCTGCTCTGACCATTACAAAATTTTGCACAAATTCAACTTATATGATTAGGAAACGGGGCGACATGCAGCTGAATCTATATAAAAAACTTTGAAAATTTACTCTATGGCTTTGAAACACCCTACCCGACATGATGTCTGTTCTATTCGCCATAAGTACACACACTCTCTCTGTTTCAAGGAAACCTGCCGATGGGTATCTATATCCACGTACTTCTAACGCGGAACAGATTCCTCTCCCCCGAGGTGACGAAGGCTTCCACCTGAACGCTGTTTGGTGTCAAAACATAATACTTCCTGGTACCTCTCCCCAAAAGAGGACCGGCCCCTGGGGACCTCGGGCCGACCAGCGATTGTCATTCTGACCTTAAATAAAAAAAATCATTATCCGGTCGGGGATCCTCCCAGTATCATGGAAGGATTGGCGCTAACTAACTAACTAACCTTCTTTCAGGCACTGGCAGTGCAGATAATCCTGGATAGGTTACGGTATGTTTCGAAGCACGCCAGCCGCTCTTCCTTGCGGGCATACGCATTTTCGGTTAACAGGAAGACCCCTCTTGCAGATGTGTGCAAGTGACTCGAAAGGATTCCGGGCAAGTTCCCGCAGGATCCGCCTAGCGTCCTCCAGGAGAACGGGACCGCAATTTCGGGCCCCGCGTCCGTGGCGGAGTCTTTCACCACCGCTTTCTCCGCATTCTCTAGCTGAGAGGCTGCTACGCCAGCATTCAATGTACGTCGTAATGTCACTGAAGGCCGCCAACTGGACTTTACCTTCATAGGCGGAGAAACCTTCAACGACAGGTTTACGTTGAGTGAGTTGCACACCGCTCTCGCTTCATCCGTGGACACCGTCCCTGGACCTGATGATGTCCAGTATGTCACGGTGTGTCTCCTTGCGAGGGGCCACCTCCCAATTTTAATTTCTGAATTTCATGTTAATTTTCGATTTAGCGTACGGGTTGGGGGCTCTCTCCGGCCCACTATGACAGGAAGAGTGCGTTTCGTAGAGAAGTACCCTCAGTGTCGCAGTCTTTGTCCTGAGCATCAACGGCATCACCTCGGTGCAGCCGGAAGATGTTCTCGCTACGCACTTCCTGGACGACCTTCAATTTATTTTGGCGCGGCCCAGATGCCAACACTGGAGCGTCGACTACAACAGGAACTTTGGCTATGCCGAAGCGCACAAGTTTCGGTTTTCCTTGACCAAGACTAAGGTGGTATAATTCTGCCGCCATTCCCGGCTCCACCTTGAGCCGGATTTGTTTCTAAATGTGGTTCGCCTGGAAGTGGTGGACTCGTACCGTTTCCTTGGTCTTGTTTTTGACTGACACCTCACTTAGGATGCTCATTATCGCAGCCTTAGGGTTTCTTGTACATTCTTTGTTTCCTGACGTTCAGCACCTGGGGTGCTAATAGGGCTACTGCTATACTTTTCTCCTTATCCTTTTTCGTTCGAAGCTTGACTACGGATGCAAGTTTTATGCATCCGCAGCTGAGTTTGTATTGCGGAAGGTGGACTCGATCCACCACACCGGTTTCCGCCTAGAGACCGGTGCATTCCGCGCTTCTCCCATTGAGAGCCTACTTGTCAATGCTGGGGAGATGCCACTCGCTTTGCGTTGTGTATAGTGCATTATGCACCTATACGCGCGAGCCCTGCCCTTCCCTCACTCGCTAACGTCTCTCACTAAATCCGCAGTCGATCTCAACGGTGTCTATGTCGCCGAGAGGCGCCAGTCATACCCTAAGCCTTTAGGGTTTAGGGCTAGGAAACTGCTTCGAGAGCTTGTTGTAGCTCTCGGTTCGGTGGCGCCTCTGGTTCTGCCCAGGACGCCACCCTGGAGGGTACCACCTTTGAATATTTGTCGCCAAGAATCATCTTCCCAAGTTTCTACAGCACCGGGAGCATTCCGTCACACTGGAACCGGGCAAGTGTATACGGATGGATACAATTCCCGGAGGGTGTCGGTTTCCACGCTTTAGCCTCTGTTTGAAGTCAGTGGTGCTCAACCAGGCGCTACGTCTGTCTTCACGGCCTCGCTGGTTTCAATACACAACTCGGTATGGAAGATAACGCCTCATATCCGGTTCGTAGACCGGATTGATATCGTTAGCAACCCTCAAAGCATCTTGTGTGCTCTCGGGGCATTCAAATATCTACACCCTCTAGTTCGCGGTAGCCGCGAGCCTGGTGGATGTTGAGATTCTATTCTGCTGGCTTGCTGGTCATGTGGCAATTGCGGGGAATGAGCGCGCCAATGGGACACAAAGAGAGCGAGAATTGGACGACCAGACCAGCGTTTGGCTCTTCTTCACACTGACTACTAAGGAGGAATCAGATGGAAGACGGCCGAGGTGAACTTAAATTAGAGTGCTATTGCGCCGCGACTGTTCCTATAGAGCCCCCCCCGCCCCCCCAATGCTGCGACAACTTCAGGTTGCTCTCAATTGTCTTCGAATTGGGTACACTCACGGGACTCACCGCCATTTGATGGAGCGCTCCCATGCACCTTACGTCGACGAATGCGTTGTCCCCCCAGTCTGCTCGGCACATTATTGTGTAATATCAAAGTCTGAATGATCTTCGCGCACGTTACCCTTCCCGCTACCGGGACGATTGGGTTAGCTTCCGCTTCTCCCCTGTACTCGGGACGGGCTCTTGTGCACAGACTTGTGGACTATCTGGCATTTTGGCGGAGGCTGGCTTCATCCATTTTTTTTCTTTTGTGTTGGTCTCATGCTCCTGCGCCGGCGGGAGGCGAGCCTACCCTCGACGCCGTAGCGACTTCTTGTATTTTGTGGGGTTTTTTTAAGTTTGGTTTTTGTAATTTTAAAGTAGCTTAGCAAAGGTCTGAGATTTTAATTACTTCGACGTATGCCCTTGAAGGCAGTCGCCAGATGGGCTCGTAAATAATCCTTGTGCTTAAACGAGTTTCTCAAGAAAACGTTGATATTGGTATTTTGTTTTGGACTGTACTGTATTTGATGTATGATGTATTATTAGTGGTTTATTTGATTCAAATCAGATTACTCTGAGTGAACTGGGTGAAGTTCCTTTTTCGGAAAAGTGTTAGAAGTACATAAAGAGAGAAATTATAGGGATGAAGTAAAAATGAGAGTTAAGAACTCCAACATTGCATTAGCAGTAATCATGTAAGATGCAGTTCTGTTAGCTCAGAAACTCGAATATATGCACGTAAAATTCCCTCTACTGAATCTACACGTGTACATCAGTGTGTTGCCTTGTACGTCTGCGCCTTTGCATGCTGTTCCAAGTGGAAAATTCGGCATTTATGTTGACGCTAAAATCCCGACCCGAGTTTATGAATCCTGTCAAGGTGAATTTCAATGCAATGCTAATAAAAGGATCCGACAATTAATTGGGGGAGGGGGGTATGATGGAGTGAAACGTGGATCCTCTTGTTACCGATCTGCCCCATTTGTGGGGGTGGGGGTCTTAATGAAGTGCGCGAGAACCAGTTTTTGTGCGCCGGCCGATCGCGGCCTGTCGGGGCGTTTCCTTCTCTCGCAGTTGCTGGGTTCCGTGCATCGCCTCTGAGGGGCCTCGGGGAGGGGGGGGGGATCATTTCTCAGTGGACGCCGCCACGGTCTTTTACGCCTCATCCAGTCACATTTCTTCCTCCTACAGACACCTCGCCTCTTAAAGGCGCTTTTACACTCATCCACCCTGCCTTCTTCCTCCGATCTTCATCTCTGCCTTCCTCCTATCCTCTTCTTCCCGCCGTTCTTCCTCTTACGTTAATCTCTAAAACTTATCTTCCCCCTTAAACTGTTTTTTTTTCTTAATCCTTTTATCTCTTACACCGTTTTCTGCATACAGCTTCCCCCTACACCCATTTCGCCCCCTTAAGTTTCAGAGAGGGAGTTCGCACCTCGATACTTCTTAATGACCCCACCATTTCCCCGTCACCCTCGCCCCTCATCTGTTAATCCTTTCATTTCCACTTCTTTATTTCTCTATGTTCCCTGTCTGGGGACATCCCTGTCTCTCGAATGCACCAAGCATTCTCCTCTTTTGGATACTCTGGCTATTTAATATGCACACATTTGTACTTCCCCTAACTTTACCACTAAAATTAGGAACCTCTTCTCACGAGGTTAATAATAATGATAATACTAATAATGATTATGATAATAATAATAAAAATGATAATGAGGATGATGATAATAATAATAGTAAATATTGTAATAATAATAGCAATGATGATAATGATGATGGTAATGATAATAATAATAATAATAAAATAATAATAATAGTAATAATGATACTAATATTAGTAGTAATCATAATAGTAATAATAATAGTACTACTACTAATTATAAATATAATAATGATAAATAAAATACTACTACTACTGCTAATAAAAATAAATCAATATCATCCCGGTCCCAATGTGTGTGTCGCTTCCGAAGAAGGATCGTTCATGGGTAAAATGAAATTTATCTTCCGGTAAAGAAACTCCCGATTCCCCGACAATGGTCTTCCCAGCTCACCCAGAGGCCTCCCGGCTGCTTGACAGCCTCTGCCCCGGAATGCCGATCCCAGGAAACGAGAGCCACATTTGCATTCAAGCGGCCATTTCATGATGTGGCGACATGTCGCGTCATTAAGTAGCCACGGTTGGGCGCGCGCTCCCCTTAATTCTTTCCTCATTTTATGAAAAAGGGGACCGTGGAAGACGAAGGGGTGGAACCTACTTAATCTGGGAAAAGGGGTTCAAGTGGGGTTAAAGACCCATAAAAGGGCTCGTAAAGAATTCTGACAACTTGTTCTCTCAGCGAAGTTTTGACTTCATTTCAATGGCCGCTTGTTGATATTCATGGCCCGAATTTGGTCAAATTCTAAGAGGGACATTTTCCCTCTTTCCTCTGGCCCTTGAGATTTCCTGTGCACGTATCCTCTCCTCTGGCTCTCGAGATTTACTGGAGACTTATCCATCTCTTCAGGTTCTAATCTATGCCCGACTTGACCAAATGCCTTTTCGCGTTTCTCCCCGTGTGTGGCCCTTTCTGGATGGCTGGTCTCCGTATGCCTATCTGGGGCTGTGTTTGGACCTATCTGGAGCGTTGTTTGGCTGTCTGACCAAGGGTAGGTTTGGTGAAATTGCACAACCTCTTAGTCCTTCAAAACCTTTTCACCTCCTAATTACCCACATTTTCTTGACGAACTTATTTTTTTATAAATCAGTTGTCCCCGTTAGTTTTCGCTTTAAAAAAAAGGAGAAAGGCTGCGATTTGAATTTATAGGTTAGTTGTCAGGATGAAATTCGTGTTTGCCTGGAATGGGTTTTAAGAGCTTAAAGCTGTGTTATTTTTCTATCATATCTTTGTTCAGGTTTCATTTTAATTCACGTATCTTCTTTTTTTTTTAGTCGCGGTTTCCTACTGTTCCTAATGAGCGCTTTGAGTTCCCTTTTATTTTTCCATTGAAATTGAAAGGGGGTGAGGGGAAGATCCAGATTTACAAGTCCCGCGCTTTTCCATTGTCATATTTGTGCGTCCACATCTGCTTTTATTTTTTAATCCATTCCATGCGAGCGCCTTAAGTTGCCCCCCCCCCAAGCCATTAATGGAAAAGGGTTTTTTTTCTTCGAGTGCCGGTCACAGAAAGCCTCTTACAAGGGATTTTGTCCCTAAGCCGAAAGAAAGCACCCCATTCTGACATCTTCCAGAAATATTGGAAATAAGCGGAGCTGTGATGGTCTCGGGGGGGTAAAAAGCTTTTGCCACGTCCTCAAATGGCAATAATTCTCTTTTCCTTCACCGAGGTATAGACACTAATTCAACGACCCTCACTCATTCGCTCTTTCACTTTACCTCGTTCATTCTTACACTCCTTTGCTCTCACTCATCGCTAATGTTTGTCTCTTGCTACTACATGGTATAATCTGCATATATAGGATTGCGTTATCAGCAATACAGGAGCCCAAACATGTAAGTACTTGGCTATTATAATGCATATGAACTTAAACAATCAGTTTCCTTATATACGCTCTTTCCCCATTTTCTGGTCAAGCTTTCTTTTGAATTGTGTCAAATTAAAGCTATTCACGGCATCCCCAGACAATCGCTTCCAAGGATTAACGACTCTTTTATTGAATTAAATATTTCCTCATATCCAGCCTGCAGCTTGATTTTGTTTAAAATTTTCATACAGTGACCCTTGTCCTATCATCAATATCCAGGACTCGTTCAGTGTATATAGTTGTTGATGCGTTGGGTACATGTTCGGGCGCCGGTGGGAGGTGAGCCTCCGCCCGACGTCGGAGCGAGCCTTTTCTTCTATGTTTTGTTTTTTTACTTTGGTTGATTCTTGTTTTGTTTTTAGTTTCGGTTTGTTCTTTTTTGTTTTAGGTTTTGGTTACGGTTTGTTCTTTTTGTCTTGTTTTAGCTGTTTTGTCCTTAATAGAGCCCAACACAATACTTTTCGGGAGCTATGCCCTCTGTGGCGGTCGCCGGCAGAACGCTCTTGATAATACTGTACAACAATGAAAAAAACGGAAATGAGAATAACTTTTTCTAGGGAGATTTTTTTTTGCGTAAATCACGAATATAACATCCGTCTCTTTCTGCAACCCTCCAGTTTCTCGTAAATTACTATTTTACTTATGTTAAATACCTTGATGCTTCCGTAGGGGTTGAATGCAAACAGGATTGGGTGTTCCTAAGGAAAGTATTTCCAATATATTTTTAGTTAGATGTGTCCAAATCAGTGGTAACTCTTACGTAACGCTTGATAATTTTGTAACTTACTATAAATCCTTCCTATTTTTACTTTTTATTTAATATTTGTTGCTGATACTAGTTATATTATTTTTCGAATACTAGTGTTTTTTCTTTACATGAGACAGAGCTAAAATGCCTAGAGAATGCAAAAATTCCCCCGTCAGTTTCTGTTATATATGTGGATCAGTCGCATTAAGAGAATACAAGAGACAGTTGGCTAAACATGTGAAGAAACCTTAGGAGATGTACATTGGATTTAAAGTGGGGGACCAGGGCAAACGCTGGGCACCTCACATATGTTGTGTCAGGTGCACAAGTTCCCTTTCGGCCTGGGTGAAAGGAAAAGGGCCTGGCCTCAGGTTTGGCGTACCAATGGTCTGGAGGGAGCCAAAGTACCATTTAATGGATTGCTACTTCTGCTTAACAGATATTAAAGGTGGATATTCATTGTTTTTTTCTTTCCTGGTCTAAAATATATTTTCAAGCAATTTACACCAAAGCATTGCAACATAACAAACCATGTTTCCAGTACCTCAAAGCGATCTTCCCTAAAATAAGTGATGCCAAGATTAAAGAAGGAATATTCGTAGGTCTTCAGACTCGTCAACTTATAGCTGATGAGGACTTCGAGGCGACAATGGAGGAAAGTGAGGTAGCGGCCTGGCGTGCATTCAAAGATGTATGCAAAGGACTTGTGGGAAAGCACCAATGGGTCCAGTCAAGTGCTACCAAGATCTCGGATGCATTATGTCACTGAACATGCCCTTTCTTCATTCTCATCTGTCCTTCTTCCCAGAGAATGCAGGAGGTGTGAACAATGAACATGGAAAGAGGTTCCATCCAAATGTACCGTCAATGGAAAACAGGTAATAAGGCAAAATGGAGATCTGCTAGAACCTGAAACGTGACACACCTGAGGCATTTTACAAACGAAGAACTAAATACTAAAATGTTGGTTAATACATTTTATAATGCTAAAAGAAGTTGCTGATTCATTATATATTGATGAATTAATTGCAATAGACACATTTAATATGACTTTGGGAGCGAAATACATTTATGTTATCGTGGAAATCGGTATCAGTGTTACGTGATGGCAATTTTTTGTAATCAAATTCTACTTCACCACACTCACCTTCATAGCAAAATGCACAGGAGATGTTTTTTTCTTGACACTGAACGGTAGACAATTTCAGGAGAGGTGCGAGGGCTCCACATTCCAACTCTTCCTCCCTCTCTAGTCAGGTACATGGGTCGTTCCATTATATCTTAAAATGAAGGGGAATAATATAACCATCGAGGACATTTTCTATCAGTGCAAAAATTGAATTAACAGAAATTATAAAAGATGACCCCCACCCCCCTGAACACCAGTGGCTAGTCCTCATTTGTGCGTGTTGGGAAGAGGCAGGAAGAGAGGTAGTAATTTTTTTGTCACATATAGTCCATGGCCCAAGGAGGAGCCACCCGTTTCGCATTAGGGAAGTGTGGATAGGAAAGGCTCTTTGTTTAGTTCCGAGACAAATGGGTGATGTGTTGTGTGCGCGAATGTGGGGGGGGGGGAAGAAACAACGTCGTTGTGATGGTGCATGGAATTCCCTACGCGAATGTGTCAAGAGTCGGCGTACCCCCAATTGGTGACTAGCTCCCTACGAGGGCCGATTTTTTTTATGTGCTCTCTCGCCGGGCATGGAAACTCAACGCCTTTATCCCCGTGTACCAGACAGAGCTCCAGAAAATCCCAGAATAGTTTCGCCTGGTCTTATTAACGCCCATGCACAGGTTCGCACATTTAGGTCACGCTTAAATGTACGAACAACGACTCCCTTGCGGGGTTTGTGTACTCGTTGGTTGTTTCCACGGACGTGAGGCCAAAGCAGAGCCAAACGCGACGCGTGTATAGGTCACGCCACGTTGGCGACCAACGAAGGCATTGCTGGGCGTCGCTGGACGAAACCAGTGGTGGGTTTCGGGGAGAAAAGTCGATGAGGTTTTGTTTAGATGGGATGAAGGAGGTTGGGGGGTTACAATCAATCGCAAGATTGAATTGGTGTCGACCCAGTATTTGGGGAACACACACTTTTGTTACCCAAGTCAATTTGCTTTGCCACCAGGTGTTGCGATCTGCAAATTACATCAACATGAGTGCCTCATCGCATACAAGTATTTTCCCCTCCATGCCCCAACATCGGTGTGTGAGCTTTCACTTCCTGGGAATTGCATCCTGTCCCGGCCGCAGTGGCTTCATTAAGGTCTGTCTACCTTAATTGCGGAAGCTGGGCAGGTTCTCACAACCTTTCTCGTGAGGTTTCGCTTCATAGTTTTAAATAAAGATAGATAAACCTTCCAAGGATGGCTTAAGTCGCAAATACTTTAGTGCGGTTTACTCTTCGTAGTACTCTTATTAATATCCATCATTCTCGCTTTTTTAATGTCTATCCTCTCCTACATTCCCTCCTTACTATGTGAAATTGCCTCTTTTCATAAATTTCTTCATCAATTCGACTTAAAAAATCCTAGTCACAGTTCGGAACTGGCCTGGTCCATCAGATTCCCTTCATGTGCGCTCCGGTGTCTTTTAAAGCCTGTCTCGATCACTGATTGATTGGCTGTAAAACGTTGAAGCCTGTCGCTATCACAGATTGGCTATAAAACGTTAAAGTCTGTCGCTATCACACATTTGCTGTAAAACCTTAAAGTCTGTCGCGATCAGAGATTGGCTGTAAAACCTTGAAGCAACAACCTGACCGAAACAATAAGGTTCTTCTTAATTTGATTTTATAGCGCTAAGGCACATTTTTCTAAAAGTTGTCAGTTCTCAAGTTGAGGCATAAAAAAAGGAGTTTCAATGAGTTTTCTCAGTTCTGTTTGAACAGTTTTTGGGGTCACGACGTCGAAAGGTTGTGTTTGAACATTCCCTTTTGCTGTATTTTTCATTTTATTTTTGTTCTCAAGTTTATTTAGACGTTGATAAAGCCAAAATGGAATTATCAACTCAAGAGTTAAGCGTAATTTGATTATTACGTTGTTTCTCGATGTTTGATAGTCATTAATATCCCTACCAACAGGGCTGTGGAGTCGGAGTCGGAGACATTTTTTGGTGGAGTCAGAGTAGGTTAAAAACATCCGGCTCCTGTTTTTATCTTATAAAAATAAACAATCCTAGGAAGTTGTGTTCATGAAATATTCTTATGGTAGAGAGTAATATAACAATATTTCATATTTTTATCTAAATTATATCACTAAATAACTTTTGTAGCGCTGTACGCACATACATTATATGTATACATTATGAAAGTCTCAGAATCTTTCAAGAAGATTCTTGGAAGAGCTTCCAAACATCTTTATGAAGAATGCACAATCACCACATAACTGGCTTTTGTTTGTAAACAACATGACTGATTCAAAGAACAACTAAATTGCAACTTTCAATGCTAAAATTACTTATATATATATATATATATATATATATATATATATATATATATAATGTATAAATCTTTTATGAGCGTGAAAGAATGATTAAATGAATCCGGCAAACCGCAAGAAACAGGAAAACAGGATAATTGAGATCAAATCGGTTGCTCGTTGTCTCAGTGTGCACGGTTCGAACCCTGTACGGAACTTTTGCGAATTAGGAAATAACATTTCCGAAGAAAAATTATCCTGTTTTTTTGTTTCTTGTGGTTTGCTGGATATATATATATATATATATATATATATATATATATATATATATATATATATATATATATATATATATATATATATATATATATATATATATATATATATATATATATATATATATATATATATATATATATATATATAATGAAAAAACACACAAAGTGGCACGTGAGGAAAGCAATAATGTAAAAATTAACCCACAGGAAAATTTAAAGATGAATCCAAGCACTTTCAAGGAATAACATGAAAATAGAGAAAGACAACCTTAAACTTCATAATGCAGCCTGTTGTCACTCATCATTAGTGTAATATCATTCGCATCGCCTCCCCCACCACGTGTCTTTGTGCCTGTGGATAAACTCTTAACCCTAAATGTTTTCGCTCTAATGATAACACTGGGTAACAATGTATTTGGTGAATTGACAAAAGTACATTTTCCTACCTAATTCGAGCATACTGAAGATTCTCTCAAAATTCTACAGATTTTTCGTAATATCAATAACTAATATTATGCAATAATTTTCATTTTATCACGCCTATCATCATGCCCTGAAGTAATTTTGAATCATCCTTTTGCGTTATTTTTAGTAAAGCAGTTTTTTTGGCACAAACATTTTTTGCATATGAGAAGAAACTTGAATTACACATTAGGATTACAAATACTGTAATCAAATAGATTCTAATTTATTAATGACCGTACATCAGGCTGGAGGACCTGATTCTCTGGGAATCTGTCGAGGTGAGTGACTATTTAGGAAATGCAGCTTCACACTCATGTTGCATCCCAGATCACGATATGCTAAAAGCATATTAGTAACCAGATCCTCGTAGTTATGTGTTTTTTTTGTTTCCCAAGAAGTTACGAACAACGGCAGAAAATGAAAGCCAGGCTGCCTTCTCTTTTTCATTTATGATGTTCACGAATCTAGAATCACTCATAAGTCTTCTGATTTGGGGACCATCAAATACTCCTGCTTTTATTTTTTCGTATGACAAAGCAGGAAACGCCGATACTAGGTACTGAAAACAATCATTGTCAGTGCTCAACGCCTTGATATACTGCTTCATCAACCCCAGTTTGAGATGAAGTGGAGGGAAAACGATCTTCTCTTGACTTACGATTGGCTCATTAACAATATTTGACATTCCTGCTTCCAAAGTTTCCCGAACTGGCCAATCTTTTGGGGGACCAGTGTTTGTCACGGGCTTGACTGTCCCACACACATATATAGCATGGAAACTTTGTATATCCCTTCTGCTGACCAAGGAGAAAGTTGATCATCTTAAGGTCTACACATATAATCCAATTGTGTTCATGGTACTTAAGTAAATCCATGACCATTCTTATGTCATCATGAGTTTTTCGCAGATGGACAGATTGACCGAGAGGAACTGCACCAAAGTCATTGCCATTATGCAAAAGGACACACTTGAGGCTACGCTTGGAGCTATCCAAAAATAGTCTCCATTTTCATCCTCGGAGGAAGCATATCCACTGAAAATCGAAACTGGTAAAGACTCAGAATGAGGTACTTGCCGGATCGCTGAGGGAATGTTGGGGTAGTTGATCTTGTGCCGATTTTTTCTTGCCAATCCCTTTAGTATTCACCAGACAGAAATAACAGTCCGATACATGATCCTTTGGCTCTCGCCACACCATGGGGATTCCAAAAGGAAGACCATTTTTCTTTCCTTTCGTCCACTCACGAAAATGTTCCACACAACTATGGCAAACAGCATGTGGGGCCCACTTCTTATCTTGATCGCCAAGAGGAACATCAAAATATGCCTTATAAGTGCGGATCACAAAGTTTGATATATTGCGCCTTTAACGAACTAGCATGTAACAACCACATATGTAGCAGAAGGTGTCTGGATCATTAACGCAATTTCCTCTTGACGAAGCCATCACTCTAACATGATACCTGAAAAAAGAAACAATAATGTCAATATTTTGCACAATAACACTTATTACTATCTTACTATGTTCTGTGAAGTATTTGCTTTCTACAAGCACCCTCTCTGTCCGTCCGGAGGGCAGTTTTCGGAGAAATGATAAAATAGAAATTACAGAATAACTATAGCATGTAGGTAAAGCTGGATTATATATTTGAAATCAGCATGAAAAAACGAATTAAAATTGGCAGATAAATCTAAGTCACTAGAAAATGTTATTAAAATTGTCCACCTGTGTAATCCTTTAATTTTTTTTCCAGCCAACCTTATTCCATTCATATACATGGCGTTGTTGTCTATATCATTTTAGGGATGCACATGTCTGTTATTACTTGCCTATTGTTCTTTTCCTGGTATTTTTCTGTCTTGTTTTTGCGTTTTTCCATTGGTCTGTACTATGTGATGGACGTTCCCTATCCAAGGAAGTAAATTGGTTTTTAAATAAAAAAAATTATGTCGAAAGAAGAATTGTTGAATCAAGTTTGATCACATCCATTCCTAATTTAAATTTATCTGAACGTCAATTTTATTTTAATAGTTTGATATGTAAGCAGATAAACAAAATTGTAAAACTGCCCAGCCCTCAACAGGTAGTAAATTATGTCCCCCCCTCCCTCAGATTAGTCCAAGCAGGGGAGTGGGTCATGTAACATGATCTTTGTCCACCTGTTTAGAGGTGTATATGGGTTTCTCCATAATTTTCTTCTCAGTTGCCAGTTGACAAGGGTGTGTGATACACCAAAACTGTTCTGGATTAAATATGTCTTCATCAAGTGTGGTTTAATTCCATATATATATATATATATATATATATATATATATATATATATATATATATATATATATATATATATATATATATATATATCAATAGTCCCTGCGTTCGTTGGGGAATAGGATCAAATTTAGTACAATGACGCCTCCTTCCTGTCCTTATCATTTTTTTTACCCTACACGGAGTATGTGTCTTCTTACGTATTTTGACATACCCCAACTTCATTACTTTCTGATCGTCGTGTAACAAAAATCGCTTATATCGTCCTTTCTTTTTTCATTTTCTACTGAGTACTGTCAAGTTTTGTTGCCAATTCGAACCATTGTTCTTTTTATCCATTTCTCCGTGGAATACTTCAACAGAGCGTCACGCTCTCGTTCGGTCACCTTTAGTTTTAATTAACCTTGTCAATAATTCAAGACTGCTACGTGAAGTGGGACTGTAAAAGATATATCAGGACGTGGAGGGGACATTTCATCTTTGACTGAGCTCTGAAGTCTAAAAAATTGGATCCTCCGAAAATTATTGGCGTCGCTTCCTGGGAGAGAATTTATTGCGTGAATTCGATATGCGTTTGGGATCTGTGCGACGCAGGAAACTTTTCAACTGCCTTGAAAAAGATAAATCACTCGTCTTCTAAAACCAATCCGTGCTTCGTCGGACGGAGCCCTTCTCGGCCAAGTTAGGCCTCGTATCGCGCTATCTTCCCATGACGCCGCCGATCGCCAATCACGTCTCGAATGCCCGTCCCAGGTGTCGAGAAAGGTGAGTGGAACGGTTAATAAATGAAGCTTCTTCCACGTTCCCAGAGGTATCGAGGAAATTTCCATTCCTTTCCCCGTCAAATTAGGACGGGACCACTTATCTCCGAAAGGGGGGGAGGGGTGTATTCGAGGTTTGAATGGGTTCAACTGATTTTTTTTAACGCCAATTCGTCGGTGTATATGGTGTTTCCCAGGGGTATTACTAGGTGCCAGTTCAGGCTCTTTTTGTGAAGATTACATAGAAAGGTGGTGTTCTTCACTCTCCATAAATGTATTTATTTCAATGTATTTTGTGTCATTTGAAGCCGAGGCCTGTTTGGTAAGATGACATCATTCGGGGAATGGATTTTTAGTCGCGTGCACACGCGACTCTATAAAGTTACTATGTCAGTCGGATGATAACCATTTTACTTTTCAATGATATCTTTGGCAATAACGGTAACTATTCGGCCAATTCTAACGAAATTTGAATCCATTATGTTGTTTTCCATTCTCTTTTGGACGATATAATTGCCAAAGTCCTCGCAAGGTCCTCTGGAATTATTGAAAGTTTTGAAGGTTGTAAGGTCATAAGTCGGAATAATTGAAAACACGCGACTTGGGTCTGTTGACCTTGTTTCATTTTTATGTCAAGTATTTACTGAACCCGAGCAGGTTTGATTCAAAGGACTTTCTTTACTAGTGTGTATTATTAGACAGAACCCTTTCTCGAATTGGGTCAAATTTACATGTGAAACTCGGAGGTGGTTTCAATAAAAAGGTTTTAGTTGTTCTCATTTTATTTTTATTAGGATTCGGTGTTTTATCAAATTAATAAAGTTCGAGGTGTGGATTTTAAAGAATCTATTCAGATAATTTTATATTATAATGAAAGAAAGATTAAACTTATTGGTCGGGGGGAAGGGGCATGTAGTGTCACTGAATATTGTGTCAAAAAAATTCCCAAGAAATTCTTTTCACAATTTCATATTTTGAACATAACAATTGGAGGCTAAAAGCCACCAGGGTCCAGGTGGTACCCCCCTGTCCTTTCCCCTCCCATCCATTTCAAACACACCGATTCACTGCAATAATATGCACAGTTCTGTATCTACCGAAGACCACTCAAACTGACCAAACTATCTCAAATTCACCCTAATTTGTCAACTCACATTTTAAAACAAAGCACTCAATTACTTAACTACCACCTAACTTATTCCTGGAGGAAATTAATGGCATTATTCCGCGAGGAAACTACTGGGCTTATTTCTGGATGAAAGTATTTGCCTTTATTCCTGGAGGAAATTATTGCCTTTATTCCTGGAGGAAATTATTGGCCTTATTCCAGGAGGAAATTATTGGCTTTATTCCAGGATGAAATTACTGGGTTATTCCTGATGAAATTACTGGGCTTATTCCTGAATTAAATTATTTCGCTTATTCCTAGATTAAATTATTGGCCTTATTCTTAAATGAAATTATTGGCCTTATTCATCGATGACATTACTGGCCTTATTTATAGATGAAATTATTTGCCTTATTCTTAAATGAAATTACTGCCCTTATTCTTGGATCCAATCATTGGCCTTATTCCTGAATGAAATTGCTGGCCTTATTTCTCGATGAAATTACTGGCCTTATTCCTGGAGGAAATTACTGGCCTTATTCCTGGATGAAATTATTGGCCCTATTTCTTGATTAAATTACTGGCATTATTCCTGGATGATATTGCTGGGCTTATTCCTGGATGAAATTATTGGCCCTATTCTCAGATGAAATTATTGGCCTTATTCCTAGATTAAATAATTGCCTTTATTCCTGGATGAAATTACTGGCCTTATTCCTGGATGATATTGCTGGCCTTATTCCTGGATGAAATTATTGGCCTTATTCTCAGGTGAAATTATTGCCCTTATTCCTAGATTAAATAATTGCCTTTATTCCTGGATGAAATTACTGGCCTTATTCCAGGGTGAGATTAGTAGCCTTATTCCTGGATGAAATTACTGGCCTTATTCCAGGGTGAGATTACTTTCCTTATTCCTGGATTAAATTATTGCGATTTGCCTTCCTGGCCGCTTTGCTGACGAGACTCAGCGCCCCGTCTGGCCGCAGCTTAGCCTCTTCTCCTTTCTTTCTGACACCCAGTCTTCTTACCCTACTTCCTCACTTCCCCTACAACCTCTCCCACAACTTTCTCTGTTCGGCCTCTAATTGCACAGGGTAGTCACCGACCAGCTTCCTCTCGCCCAACTAAACTGGATCGGGGCTGAGGGGGGAGGGGACAATGCCCCCTCACCCTGAGCTCCGGTTTGAGGTGGTGGGGTTTTAACAATCTGCGTCCCCCACACCACCTTCTTCATATCCCCTTTCTTTATCCTTTCACTATCTATCATTTTTTACGACATGCCGATGGGCTTCCAGGTCACTAGGTGGGAGGAGTGGCCTCAAATGGCTGCAGCTGGTTCTTCTGGCCCCGTATTCACCTCTCACAGAGTGGGGGTGATGAGCGTGTGCATCCACTGAATTGCATAGGGTCACCATGCCCAATGATGAGTCCATAAAAAAAAGTTCTCTCCCTTTATCTTCCCGCCACCTTCGGGCAACTCCACTGAAAAAATGGAGATCCTCCTCCCTGTGTTCTCTCGGGAGAACCTCCAAATTTTGCCTACTGATGCAGTAGACTTTCCCTCACCCCCTTCTGTCACTTTTTCCAGCGGCGGTTCTCCCTATACTTTCCAAGGGGACTGCCGAGAAAGCATGCAGGCTGCCCATAATTGACCGCTCCCGGTTGGTGCGGCTCGATAGGGGCAACCCTATTAGGGGAGCAAAGGACGCCAAGGCCCGTCGGCCTGTGCCCATTATTGTCCTGCAGGCGTGCGTGACAAGTTTGCACGGGGTCAGTATACCTGTCCCCCCTCTCTTCCTCGACGGATGCCAGTTCGCCAGTATTAGAAGATGAAAAAGGAACCGTTGAATGGGATCTGTGATGTCTTAGGGGAGGATAGCCATATGGGGACGCCCCTTGAGATGGACTTGGCCCCTAAGGTGACCCAGCCTCAGATGTTGGGACCTTACATGGGGTCGAACCTGGTCTCGGTGCCAAGCACTGAACCCAAGTCCGCCCCTATGCAAGGGCCCCCGAGGCCTTACAAGGAGAGGAGGGATCTCCTACTCCGGCTGGTGCCACTATGACAGCCAAGACCTACTCCATTTCAGACAAGGGTATTGCTGAGGCCGGTCCATCTGGCCTAAGGGCTCCTACCGGCGGAGGAGAGAAGTGGGTTCATTCCCCGCTCTCCTTCCCTAAAAAAAAAGTTTAAGAAGACTCCGGGATCCTCTCCCTCCGTGGGAGTCACGCGGAATAACGGATCTGCTGCCGTTTCGGTAAGCGACCAAACCACGATCGGTACGTCCGGCCCCGTTGCCCCTTCCCGGTGGGGAGTCCCAAATGACCAGAATGCGCAGAGTGGAGCCTCGATTACGTCGGGGCTCCTCATTCAGAGGCTACCTGGCGTTATCGAGCCTGATGGCTTCAAACACTTCCTTGTTATTTACTCCACTGATGGCAGCATGTTGGGTAAGGGCGACATGATCCATCTGAAGAGAGCTTTAGCTAGTGTGATTAGTAGAGAGCCCTAGGTGACCTGTTTCTTGGACGGGAGCCTTTTGGCGAATGCGTCGAATCCCTCCGAGGCGGCCATGATTAGTGCCCTTCGTACACTTGATGGCACGCCTGTAAGTGTGACGCCGCACTCTACCAGGAACTTCGTGAAAGTAGTAGGTTTATGCGAGGGAACTAGTGGACTACTACATAGAGGACATTAACTTAGAGCTGGCCGACCATGGGGCAGTCAAGGTTCAACGTAGGATGAGAAAACAGGGAGGGGCCTTGAGACCCACCCCTCCACTCTTCATCACGTTCGAGTGTGACAAGCTCCATGAGTCGGTATGTGCCGGTTGGAATCGCTACGGCGTGAAGGCATTCGTGTCACTGCCACGGAGGTCCTACTACTGCCCCTGCTTCGGCCATACTAATCGCTCCTTTCCGCACCGTGACCGTTTCCCATAAGGCGAAAGGTCCGGCCCCTCCACCGAGTCGTTAGACTCACAGGAGGCAACACCCCTGAAGATGGTCGCGAGGCCATCTTTCAGGGTTCGTAAGCTGCCCCCCGAAAAGTGGACAGCTTTGGCTCCTTCGCTTACACCCAGTGGTACGAGGGATGTCAATAAGTTTTGCAATTCGGATATAAGGAAACGAGATATGAGGAAAAGTGTTTTATTATTTTTCAATATAACTACCCTCGACTTCAATGCACTTGCGCCACTTGTCCCTGAGGCTTCGAATTCCAGACAACCAGAAATCTCCCGACTGCTGTTCAATCCACTCCTGGACGGCGAGCTGGACATCTCCATCGTCCCCAAACCGTTGTCCACCCAGTGCAGCCTTGAGCTGGCGAGATAAAAAGTAATCGCTAGGGGCCAGATCTGGACTGTAGGGGGGATGGTTGAGCTCCTCGAATACGCACTCGCGCAGGGCAGCTTATGCAACTCTGGCCTTGTGGACTTTGACGACGTTGAAGTCGATCATGGGGCGTGAGGTTTCTGGGGACCCAACGGGCAGAGACCTTAGTCATGGCCAAATTGTCGTGGATGATGTTGATAATACTTCCATGTGATATTCCAAGTTCTCGCTCGATTTCTTCGAGCTTCACCCGTCGATTTTCGAGGATCATCCTCTCCATACTGGCCACATTGTCTTCGCTGGTCACGTCTGACGGGCGTCCTGGACGGGGGTCATCTTCAAGGGAGTCACGGTCATGGCGGAACTGCCTATTCCAGCGAGGAATGGTTGCATATGAAGGGGCGGTGTCGTTGTACACTGCAACCATGCATTCATGGATCTCTTTTGCATTCTTGCCTTCCTTGGTCAAAAGTTTGATCACTGCGCCGTGCTGAACCTTCTCCATTGTTGAAAAATTTGTGACTGACGATCTGCGATCAGCTACTGCTTCTTAAGTAGACGAGGCAGAAGCGTGCGGCTGCAGGTCCTGACTTGCCATAACCATTCCTAACACCCCCACAAACAGCCATCCCCCTTCCTCTGTTTTGCCCTACCAATTCGCAAAACTTATTGACTGCCCCTCGTATGCTAGGTGGCTCGGAGTTGGTGGATCCTCGAAAAGAGGGACCCCTGCCTCTGAAGCCACCCCGCTCGCCTAAGGTTTCGAGGCAGACGGAGGAAAAGACTCGCATGGCGAGCACGACCTGCCCCGATATGTCTTCGAAGGCGACAGCGCATTATCCGGCCAACCGCGCCCGGAGTTCTGCTCTCCGGGAAGCGTACGGCCATTCCCGTCAGGGTCATCTCTTTGAAGATGCCCCTCACATCTCATCTGAGCTAGGCATGGAGGGCATATTTCTTCAATGGAATTGCCACGGACTCCGGCCTAACTGTGAGGAGTTGCGAAGGCTCGTCTCGTCTCGTTCCCCGTTAGCTATATTTTTGCAGGAGACGATACTGGGCGCGTGCCCCATGCCCACCCTCCGGAGGTATAAGTGTTTTACAACCCCATCACCACGGAATGAGGGCAGGGCGGGAGGATGCGCTATTTACCCCCGGTATGATGTCTCCGTTCCACTCTTCACTTTGGATAACTCCTCTCAGGCAGTAGCTGTACAGATGCACTCCGATAGGAGGTATATCCTTTATTTCCATGTATCTTCCACCGTTAGCCGACTTCGACGCAGGGGACTTCCTCTGCGCCCTGGCACGGTGGCTGAAGCCCTTTCTCTTGCTCGGAGATCTGAACCTGAGGAGACTACTCGATTAATACTTAGGGTCAAGTCCTTTCCGACCTGATCGACTAGTTGGAGATCGGTGTCCTACATGTGGATGAGTTTACGCATCAATGCCCGATAACCGCTTCATTTTCCTGCATCGATCTATCTTTGTGCTCTCCGGATGCACATACTGATTTTGGGTCGAGGGTGGTCATGACCTCCATGGTAGTGATCACTTTCCCATTCAAATATCATCTTCTCGCCGGCTGTGTCCCGAGAGCCTTCCTGGTGTTGCGTAGCGCGTGCGCAGTGGTCTGCATTTCTGCAAAGGACTGATTTATCTATCTCAGTCGAGGAGTTTAGGTCGATAGATGAGGCCGTTGAGTTCTTCTCCGGCAACCTCGTTGCCGTGGGGCTAACTACTATTCCTAGAACGTCTGGCTGTTTTGCACACCGACCGCTCCCATGATGGTCAGCCGAGTGTGAAGCGGCCATCAAAGAAAAGTATTACGCCTACATGCGCTATAAGCGCCGCCCAAACGACTTCACTGTCAGTGAATTTCGTCGAGCTAAGGTTAGGTTCCGGTATTTTCGAACCACACCCGCCACTCTTCTTGGCGGGTATACGTTTCTTCACTTAACGAGAAGAATCCTCTAGCAGAGGTGTGGAAGCAAGGCAAAAGGATTTGGATCAAGTTTTCGCAGGACCCGCCTCCCGTTCTCCAAGAGAATGGGACCGCAATATCGTATCTCGAGTCCGTTGCGGAATCCTTCGCGACCGCTTTCTCCGCATTCTCTACTGCACCGCCAGCATTCAATGCGCGTCGTTATGTCGCTGAAGCCGCCTACTGGACTTTACCTCCAGAGGCTGAGGACCCTTAAACGACAGGTTTACTTTAGTTGCGTTCCGCTATCGCTTCGTGCGCACATACCGCCCCTGGTCCAGATGATGTCCCGTACTCCATGCTTCGAAACTTCGGTGAGCCAGGCATGGCCTTTCTTTTAGATTTGTTCAACAGGATCTGGGTAGAGGGTATCCTCCCATATTCCTGTCGAATAGCTACTGTATTCGCTTTTCGCAAACTGAGGAAAGATCACTGTGAGGGAATCCTCACTTGGAAGATCTTTAGCAGATAGGAACTCCCATGTGCAGCAGAAGGCCCGGCTAGGCCTAAAGTGGTAAGCCTACCCCCTCCCCTTCCCCGCCTACACAAGCGGTAGCCTCGAATCGAGTACCCCACGATTCACCTTATGCGGGCTAAAATAGCTCTGCAAGAAGATTCGAGGCCCTTCGAGAGTAGAGCTGTTTCCCGCTAAACCCCAACTCAGGGGAGAGCCTCGGACATTAATAACGCTGGACTCCCCGGAAGACACACATAGTTGAGAAGTCTGGCGCAGAACCCAGAAGATTTCCCCATGGTTCCAAGTCAAGTGCTAGGAACAAAGCAAAGTGACAGCTGGACTATTTTGTGTATTTGGAATTGGCCCCAGCCAGGAGGTAATTCCACTGAACGATCGCCCCGAGTGATTTTCCCGACTTCTTTCATCAACTCCTGTCGAACCCTCCCTTATTTCGGGTAGCCGAAATACTCTCCCCTGGACCGGAAGTTACCGCCCCCCCCCCTTTGCTTTTGGAGAACCGTCATCACTCTAACCTCCTGCTCTGAAGTCCGAGCGGTCTCACCTCACGTACAGAAGACATCAGTAAGCCAACCACCCTCCCCCATTCAGTAACCCAATTGAGTTAATCTTCCCCCCTTCGTTTATTGATGTGATTTTTGCCCGTTAATTCTCTGAGGTAATTTTGCCCTTCAATTCTCTTATTCATTTTTTGTGTAAATAAAATTCTATTTTTGTCATGTCTCTTTAAATAACCTTGAACTTTGCCATTGTCCATAATTTACCTGACCTCGTTGCACTCTCTCGTTACTCAGCCGGTCTGAACGCGTGGTTTTCCGTCCCTTTTGTTGGTTCGCTTTCAAATTATTGGTCCTCTCCCATAGATATAATATGGTATTGATATAATGTAATGTCATACCACGACAATCACTCTATCCCGGCCGGTTTCCGCCGAATCTCTCTAACCTCCTGCGTGTACACGTTGATGGAGCAATTGGTAAATGTTAGATTAGCTTTTTTCGTGAGTGCACAGGCCACCTGTCTTCTCCACAGTGCGGCTTCCCCAAGTTCCACACCACGTCTGATGCTCTGTTCCGACTGAAAGATGCCGTCTGCAGGCCTTCCTTCGTAGACAGGACTACGACACTGTGTTTTACCATCTGCAGAAATCCGATGATACCGCATCGTGATACGGTATCATGGAAACTCTCCACACGATTTGTGCGAAGGGACGCATCCCAACCTTTTCATCTGAATTTTCGCGAGATCATCGATTCCGCGTGCAGGTGGGGGGAACTCTCTCCGGCCCAATGGAGAAGGAAGAGGGTGTCCCGCAGTGAATCGTCCTCAGTGTCACACTATTTGCCATGAACATCAACGGCATCACCTCGGTGCTACCGTAAGATGTTCTTGATACGCTCTACGTGGACGACCTTTCGACCTCTTTTGGCACGGCCCAGAGGACAACTCTGGAGCGTGGACTCCAACAGGCATTGAAACGCGTCTCTCACTATTCCGAAGCGCACAGGCTTCGGTTTTCCTTGGCCAAGACTAATGTGGTGCACTTCTGCCGCCATTCACGGCTCCACCCTGACCCAGAATTGTTTCTCAATGGGGTGCTCCTGTAACTGGCGGACTCGCACTGTTTCCCTGGTCTTGTATTTGACCGGCGCCTCACCGGGGAGGCTCATATTTGCAGCCTTAGGGTTTCTTGTACCCGCGCCTTGGATACTTTTCGTTCCGTGGCGTCAAGGCGCTTATAGGGCTACTGTCTTACTTTTTTATCAATCCTTTGTTCGTTTGAAGCTCGACTACGGAGGCGAGTTTTATGCATCCGCAGCCGAGCCTGTATTGCGGCAGGTGGACTCGATCCACCACACCGGACTTCGCCCTGTGGATAGTGCCTTCCGCTCTTTCCCCATTGAGATCCGACTTGTCGATGCTAGAGAGATGCCACTCGTTCTGTGCCGTGCACAGTGCATCACTCGCCTGTACGTGTGAGCCCGGAACCTCCCTCAGTCACCAACAACTCTCACTGCATCCGCAGCTAATCTCGACGGTGCCTATGCCGCCGAAAGACCCCAGTCATACTCTAAGCCCTTTGGGGGAAACTCCTTCGAGAGCTAGATATAGCTCTCGGGCTGGTCGTGCCCCTGCTTATGCCCAAGACGCCACCCTGGAGAATACCACCTTTAACTATTTGTCTCACGGCTCTGCTCCCAAAACTTATACATCGCCGGAATATTGCGTTCGGCCTTATTGTTGCACACTTTGTGTCAAGCTGGCCGTGCCAGTGTATACGGATAGCTACAAGTCCCAATAGGGGGTCGATTTTCGTGCCGTATTCCTCTTTTTGAAGTCAGCGAGGCTCTGGCAGGCGCTACGTCTGTCTTCACGGCAGAGCTGGTTGCAATACACCGCTCGGTACGCGAGATAATGAGACGTGCCCGGTTTGGAGACCAGATTGTGATTTATAGCGACTCCTAAAGCGCCCCGAGTGCTCTCTGGCCATTGGAATCTCCGCATCCCTTGATTCACGATATCTGTTACCCCACGATTTTGGCCAGCCGGGCGGATGTCGAGATTATCTTCTGCTGGGTTCCTGGACATGTAGCATTTGTGGGCAATGAGGGCGCCAAAGAGTCCGCGAGGACTGGGCGACCAGACCAGCGTTTCGCCCTTCCTTTCACCGATTGCATGACGGGAATATGGGCAGCTCTCCGGGTTGCTTGGCAAAGAATATGTGAGACAGTCGAAGGGAACTTAAAGTTATGTGCCATTTCGCCGCGACTGTTCACATGAACCTACCCCCTAATGCTACGAAGGCTTTATGTTGCCTTCTGTCGTCTCCGAATATGACACAATCGCGGGACGCAACGCCATTTGATGGAGCGCTCTCCTGCGCCATACTCTGAAGACTGCGTTATTTCCCCCGACGGTTCGTCACATTCTTGTTGAATGTCGCATTCTCGGTGATCTCCGCTCATGTTACCTATCCTCGTACCGGGAGGAGCGAGGTCGCTACCCCTTGTCCTCTTTACTGGGGACTGGTTCGTGCTCACCAACCTGTGAACTAACGACTTTTTGGAGAAGGCTGGTCTCCTCCACTTTATTTGACCTTTTTGTTGTAGGTCACATGCTCCTGTGGCAGGGAGGGGGTACCCCCGCCTCGGAGCGCGCTTACTTCTTGTTCGGCACATTCTTGTTGAATGTTCCAGTCTGGGTGATCTTCGCGCACGATACCTGTCCCGGTACCGGGATGGGCGGGGTCGCTACCGCCTGTTCCTTGTACTCGGGACGAGTACGTGTACATTGACTTGTTGACTTTTGGGGGGAGGCCGGGCTTCTCCCCTTTATTTAAGTTGGTTATATTTTTTTTGTTATTTTCTTTGTAGGTTGCACGCTCCTGCGCCGGGGTGAGGGAACCTCCCCCCGACGCCGGAGATTGCTTCCTAATTGTTACGTTTTTCACATTTTTATCATTGTTGTTTTCATATTCTTATTTTCATATTCTTATTTTAAAGTAGCCTAGTTCTAGGCTGTCGTGATTCCGGCGACTTATGCCCAAGTGGGCAGTCGCCAGATGGGCTCCTAAAATAATAAAAAAAATGTTACCTTTTTGCTTTGTTTTTGTTTTTAGTCTATGATCTTTTTATCCTTGTTATCTGTTATGTACTTATTTTTTTTTTAATATAGCCTAGTCGCAGGCTGCATTGAGTACTGTGACCTATGCCCACACTGTTTAGCACATTGCTGAATGTCCCATCATGGATGATCTTCGCGCACGTTACCTGTCCCGGTACCCCGGCGAGAGCGGTGTCGGTACCGCTTGTCCCTTGTACTCAGGACGGATTCGTGCACACAGACTTGTGGACTATATGACTTTTTAGAGAAGGCTGCCCTCCCCCACTTCATTTGACCGTTGTAGGTCTCATGTTCATGCGCCGGGGGAAGCATGGCCTACTCCCGACGCCGGACACCGCGGCCTTGTTTCATTTTTGCTATAATTTTTTTTTTGTCTTTATCTTTGCTATGTAATTATTATTTGATTTTTTTAATATAGTCTAGTAGTAGGCTTTCCTCAAGTACGGCGACTAATGCCCCAAGTAGGCAGTCGCCAGTTGGGCTCCTAAAAAAAAATTCCCAAATTCCTGGATGAAATTACCGGCTTTATTCCTTGATGAAATTTTTGCCCTTATTTCCGGATGAAATTATTGCCCTTTTTCCCGGATGAAATTACTGGCTTTATTTCGGGTTGAAATTATTAACTTATTCCTGGATGAAATGCTACTTAAGGTTTAATAATAATACCACTTAAAGAAACGTGAAGGATGTTAAATTGTAAATTCTAAAAGAAATTCTACCTTTCAAGATGATGGGGGAAATAATTATAATAAAACAGAAATGCTTTCATTTAGTAACCAAAAATTATTTTTACCATTCGGTTAATCTAACCTAACCAAAAAGCCGTATTCGCACTTAAAATTTATCCCAGAGTAGCCAATTTACCCCCTTCCCTCCCTAAGTTTAAGTCATTGGACCCTCCGCCCCCCGAGTCTTCGCTAATGACCATCATTTCCCTAAAGGTTGATTAGGCAGAGGAGGTTTCAAGTTACCCCAACCTATTTTTTTTAACTACCGATTTTTCTCAAAAAATATAAATAGTTTCGTTCCAATTTTTAATTGAAATGCGAATAGAAATTGCTGACATGAATATTTTTGTATTTAATCTTCGAGGATGATTGTAGTAGTGGTTCGCAACCTGCTTTTATTCCGGCAGATCCCGACTGGTTAATGAAATCGACATAAATTTCAGTATGACAATTGCTGTTGAGCCCCAGGGCATAAGGGGCCGGTCCTCTTTGGAGAAAGTTGCCAGGAAGTATTGTTTTGACAACAAACAGCGTTAAGGTGGAACCTTCATCCCCCCTGGGCAGGGGACCTGTAGGTATGTGGATATAGATACCCATCGGCATGATTCGTTGAAACAGAGGGGAGGGGGGGTATGCTGCGAAGATGGGAGAGGAAAGATAGGTTAGTGTTAGAAATATATGAAGGAATATTTTTGTTCATTTCAAGTGAGTCATCATTTTCCCCCAGGTAAGAATACGATCCGCGCCTTTGGATCTTCTTCCGGCCAGGTATGAGGTAGGGAGAGCCACGATCTTTGTGTATACAAAAATAAACCAAAGACATCTGACATCCGTCAGAGGTTGGGGAGGGGTGTGTGTGCAAAGAACGTTTTTCCCTTTCGTTGCCTCATTTATTTTGTCCTTCGATTTGTCTTCCCTTTCTTTGCTCGTCTTTATGCGTCTTGTTTTTCTTTGCTTCATTCCTCCATTTCGCGTTTTCCCCTTTTCCATTACTTCTTAATTTCTCTTTGCTTCATTTCTCTATTTCGACTTATTTTACATTTATTCGGACCATCAAGAGGGTGGTTGGTGTAGCTGGGGCTAGCACCCGTCCCAACTGCAACCTGGAGGACCAGCAGAACGTCCCCCCGACCCGAGTGCAAATAGGGAGGGAACTGGAACTTGAACTGTTTGGCAATAGCTGGGGCGTCCTCCCTTTCCCCTATATTCAGCCACCTTTTTTCTACGACTATTTATGTATTCTCTAACCCTTCTTAACCCGCAAGAAGGTGGAAGGTGTGGCCGGGGATAACAGCGCCTTCTACACCTTAAACCTGGAGGACAAACACGACCTCCGTTCCTATTGTGCCGCAGGGAGGTACACCTTGTAGACTGTTACAAGTGGTGCACGGAGGAGCCACACGCCCTTGTGACCGCAAGGAAGGACTCGGCCACTGAGTGGACTTCCACTTTTGGTCCAGCAGGTCTGGGGAAGCTCGTACGCGTCCCCGGTCCCTACGACTGTCCCTTTCATTTTGCCCTTTTCTCCCACTGCCGTGGTTCGGACCTACCTCTGCCTCCCACTGGATGCCGGGTGATCTAAACCCGACCTCCGAGGGTAGTCGACCCGTCTACCATGCCTTGCGTATGCTTCTGTCTGGGGTTCCAAGGGGGGAGGAGGCGTATATTGCTCGTCCTAGCGGTATCGACCGGGGTACGAATGAGGGCCAGGGCCTCCGCATCTCCGCATGTAGGGCTATTTGGTTTTGCGGTGGGCGAGAAGGGTGACGACACGCTTTGACTGGTGGAGAGCCTCCCCACTCCCTATTGGTAAAATGGCTTCCTCTTTACCACTTATGGAGCTACCATCAAGCAGCTCCAACTCTCTGATGGAGTCCTCCCCCTGTGATTTCCTCGCAGGTGGGGGGGGGGGGCTGTGTAGCCGGTTAAATTTGGTAACTGGAGGAGCTGCACATCCTTCCGGCCTGAGTCAATTTACGGAAGTCACGTCATTGGATTGAAGTGAACTCTCTGATGCGGCCTGGGAAAGTTGTTGGAGCGCTCTTCCCTCGCTCGCTCTCTGCGCCACTTTATCTTTATTTATTTTTTGTTCATTATTATTATTATTATTATATATATATATATATATATATATATATATATATATATATATATATATATATATATATATATATTTATTATTACGCCTATGCCCTCAACATTTTGGCCCCCCGCACTTTGTACCAGGAGGAACTTTTCTCACCTGAACATAGTTCGGTCCCCTAGACCTGCTGCGAGGGCAAGTATTAGGCACGGGATGCGTCCGCACCATCCTCTATGGCACGGGTAGGGAAACGTTTTGAGCCGTGAGCAAAAATTTCTCATGAAAGAAGTCGTCGGGCGATAAATAAAATTTGACTCTTATCGAGTGGCAGCTCGTAGCTAAAATTAGTAGGGGTGCTGCATCAGAAATTTCTTAGCATTGTTTTAATATTGTGTAAAAGGAAATATACATATAAAGAGAAAATAGATAAAATCCTAAACATAACAAAATCAATTGTTATAATTCAAGCCTGATCCATTTTTAAAAAAGCGAAATCTATTCTCCTTGTTTTATTTGAATTTGCGCGAAAATTATTAATTATTTTCTCCTTGTTCTCTCTTGAGGAATTCTTACTCCATTGAAAGCACGGCAAGTGCATTTAGTCTTTCAGAATTCATAAAATAAAAGAACCGAAAATAATATGAATTAAATGCTACACTTTATCGCATTCAAGAATATAAACACATTTTTAAGCACAACGCACGCCGAGTCACAAAGAAACACTATCTTCCACCACCACACCCGGGTCGGCACTGCGTGAGCCACAGTGCTCTCGATCCCTAGCGTGCAGCTTCTTATCTCGGACATGTGAGCATGCGCACAACAGCTAAATACCGCGTCGCTGGAACTGTAAAGCGCACAGTTCTATACAAGGATTTTTTGTATTTTTTTCATAAACTAGGGGATGGCTACTGACATTAAGTTTATGGATTATATAATTTACAAGTATAAAGAAAGAATTAAAGATAAAAGGGCTCATTATATTGAATGTTATCAATAATATCGAGTGTAAATGGGGGCTTGGGCTGCAGTTTCGCAGTGCCTATATACGAGCCGCCACAGTCATAATATATCTGTAAATGCTGTTTAAATCTATTGCATAGTGCGATATATTCATGCGTTAATAACTAAAAAAAAATTAATACGCATTTTTTAATTTAATCTAATATTGGGAAATTAAAACAATAATAAATCACAGGTTGAATAAAAATTTCGAAATAACTAACAGATTTAAGCTAATGTATACCAAAAAAATCAAAGCTATTTAAGCTAACGTTTAAATTTGACTTTTTTAGTGAAACTACTTTTTGGGGGGCAAAGTTTGGATATATTATGTCTGATGAAACTTCTATTCGTAGTTCACTAGCCAGGTTTTCGTCAATGTCTCTTGTACGTAGACGATTTTTTGCATAATTTAATTTTGAAAAGAAGTGTTCACATTAATACGTTGTAGAAAATTGAGAAGCATATTTCAAAGCATCTTTATGCAATGAAGGAAATTTCTAAGGATCAATAGATTTATAGAAGTCCAAAAAGAGGTAGATTACTATATTTTGATTTTAGGAAATTATCAAACTGCAATTCAATTAATATTAATTGCAAAGAATCGGGTGCCTCTTCAGGACGAACATAAAAGGTGTTTCACATATAGGTAGTTCGATTTTGTTCTTTTGGGTTTCTTTAAATCTGCTTGGAAATTTACTCAAAGTATTTTCACATTCATCAGACTATTCCTTGGTTGATTTGGGAATGTGTTCACTTAATGGTGGGAATGAAAAATAAATTTAATAATTTTTAAAGTGATAAACTTTGAATTATCAATGCAGGAATTCTCAATACTGCCACTGAGGAAATCGAAATAAAGCTAACTAAGTACAAATTTACAAAACAGTCCAAGTTAAAATATGCCTCACTAAGTTGCCAGATACGCCTTGAGGCGAAACAGATATGTGGCATCCCTCACAACATTCTGATGTGACTCCTCTAAGTCTAATAATTGGTCGAACAAAAAACAACATTTACTTTTATTTTTCTTTCGTTGTGGACATATAAATAATATTTAAATTTCAGTATTGAAAATTTGTGCATACAAATATATCACAGAGGGGGCGATGAAAATTGGTTTCGCGGGTGAGGGTTTCCCCATCCCTTGTCTAAACTCGATGACAATTTCGCTTGAATGACAGTCCGGGTTGTCAAGGCCGATCGTGGCTCGAACTCGTGGACTGTGTATGCGTAAATGATCACATTCTGGAATTTTATGATCCTAGGGAGACTTTTCTCTTGACTCCAAAGGCATGAGAGGGCATAATATCTACTTTCTATGCATTTATTTTTCTTTTTATAAACTGTTAACATGGTTACAATTGAAAGAAATAGAGGCACATGGAGATCCGCCCCCAAGCCTTGTCCTCCCTAAGTGTCGGGGAGGACTATGCAAAACATGACACACATTAGACCGGTGTGTGTGACGGACGGGGGGGGGGGCTCTCTAACCATCCATATGCGGCGAAGGAGCTTCCCTTCTGCCATTTTAGAACCGCCTTCGGCAGCTCCACCCTCATTAACGGAGGTGGCCCCACTATACTTTTTCAGTGGCTCCTTCAAACTTCTCTCCACCTGCGGCAGCTTCCCCATTTCCTATTACAGGCGACTACCAAGAAAGCATGCAGACGGCCCCAAAATCGACCGCTCTCGGTGGTAGAGACTCGATAGGGCCACTTCCTTGGAGGGGAAAGGGATAGCGGGGCCTGTCGGGTCGTGCTGCTGCGGTCCTGCCGCCAACATTCCCATGTTGCAGAGGGCCAGCGTGCCTGCCCCCCTCTTTCCCGATCAAGATCAGTTCGTCTGCCAGAGACTTGACTTTGACTGAAGGTACCTCGGATGGCATCTGTGATGCCATGGGAGTGGAGGACCAGATGAAGACCTCTTTCCCTGAGCTGGACATGATCCCAGCCCCAGATGGCAGGATCTTCTAGGGGCCGAACTTGCGTTCGGTGCCTAACACCGAACCTGAATCTTTCCTTGTGCAACTTCCCCTCATGTGGCTCGGGCCCCCGAGGACTCAATAAGAGAAGAGTGACCTGCTCCTCCGACTGGTGGCCTTTTGACAGCTAAGACCTACTTCTTGGAAAAGTATTAGTGAGGCTAGTCTGTCGGGCCTAGGGGCACCTTCTAGGGGTGGATAGAAGCGGGTTCATTCCCCACCCCACTGTCCTAAAAAGAAAGCAAGGAGACTAATAGTTCCTCTCTTTCCTTGGGGGCGGGGCGTACTGGACTGCTGTCTTTTCGGCTTGATACCAGGCTGAGACCGGCAAGTTCAGCCCTGAGGCGCCCTCTGGTGGGAGGCCAAGACCAAGGCCAAAGCTAAAGTCGTAAGTGCGCTGAGCAGAGCCTATAATACGTCAGCGGGTCCATTCTTTCAGAAACTACCTGGCGTTTTTGACCCCGCTGTCTTCAAACTCTTTCTGGGTATTTGCTCTACAGATGTCAGTTGGTAACATGATCCATCAGAGTAGAGGTTTAGCTAGTTTGATTGGTAGAGGACCGAAGGTGACCCGTTTCTCGGCGGCCATGATTAGTGCCCTTCGGACACGTATTGGCTCACAAGTGAGTGGTTCATCCGAGGGAACTCTTGGGCTAATCCTTGGAAGACATCACATTAGACCTGGCCGACTACGGGGCGCTCAAAGTCAAACGTGTGATGAGAAAACAGGGAAGATTCCGAAGACTCACCCTAACACTAATGACATTCGACCGTGGCAGGCTACCCGAATCGTTGCTTGCCTGTTGGTATTGCTACCGCGTGAAGCCATTCTTCGTATTGTTGTGCAGGTGTTACTACTACCACTGCTTCGGGCATAAGAATCGCTCATGTAGATGTGCAAAGTTGTGTTTACCCCCCTCCCCCCAAGTGTAAGTTGCTTTAAGACCGTATACGATAAGTCTCTATCGTTAATGGCCAAGTATGTCAATTGCAGGGAACCACACCTCACTTCTTCGATGCAATATAGTATGTATCTCCTAGAGAAGGAATTCCTGGAGGTTCAGGCTGCGGGTCGTCTCTAATTTCTTGAAACTAAAGAATTGATCCTGGCTAACCGGCGCTTCCTGAGACGTCTTATGCCTTAATTTTTTTAAAAAAACACCCTCTGCTCCTGGCCCCTCCAGACCTATGAATACAGTCATTTCTGCGCCTATTTGGAGCCCTTCTGCGATTTCTACCCACTCTGGCCGTTCCCCTGGTAGAGCTGGCGACACAAAAGCAGTAATGGTATTCAGCCGGTTCGTAAGAACCTGTTCTTGGTATTTCATTAATCTCGAGAACCGGTTGTTAGCTTAAATGAGAGGTTCTCAATATTTTTGAAGTTGGCAAAATAACTAAAATTAATATTTTCACTCGCTAGACTAAAGCAGGTAACAAACAACCCAAAGATAAACCTTCGCACCTATATCGGGAGAGCCAGAATGGTTTACTGCTAGAGACTGATAGTGAAGAACCTGTTGTTAGTGAGACCTGTAGTGATAGAACCTGTTCTTAAATTTTTTGAATCCCACCACTGCACAGAGGGTTCACACCCACCTTCTGCCCAAACCAGACCCCGCCCCCAAACGTGACCGTTTCCCTCAAGGGAGACTACTCGATTTAAACTAAGTCCGCACGAGATAAATGGGGAAAAAAATGAAAGGGGATTCAAGCACCAAAATCTTAAAATAAATAGGCTATTCTTTGCGGCTGATGGGCTCCAATTATCACAGTCTATAGGGGAAGCCATACAAAGCATAAAGCTCTTAACGCAGATATCAAGAAAGACTGGCCTAGAAACTAATAAGAGAAGAAGCAAATTTACCATCTTTAACATGAAAGAACAACCTTAGGTAATAGAAGGGATAGAAGTCAGCACCAGTATAATTTACCTAGGAGTCACCATTAAAAATAAAAAAAGAACTGCCTTAAAGACCACATATGCCAGAGATGCACAAAAAAATACAAACAATGGGAAACGTGACATACCCAATAATCGCAAAAAGCTGCAATAAAGTAGAAATTGGGAAAAAAATATACTGGGAAAACCTAGTGATACCAAGCCAAACTATACGCCACAAATGTAATAGATATGAACCAGGAAGAAGTAGAAAAAAAAAATAAAAAAATGGAGAACAAGATAATGAGAACAATATTAGTTACAAATAAGAAAGCTCAAATAAGCATCTTAAGAGGAGAGAGAGCAGCATCACCGGTAATCACAAGGATGATGAAAAGTAAATTGACATTCTTCAAGATATATTGAAAGAGAGGAAAATCCAATTAATAGTGAACATAATGAGGTATATAATGGACATCATTCCCAGATGGCAGAATCTTACATTGGGTCGAACCCGGGTTCGGTGACAAGCACAGAACCAGAGTCCTCCACTGTGCAAGCTTCTCCTCAGACGGCTCGGGCCCCCAGAGGATCATCAAAGAGAGGAGGGATCTCCTCCTCCAGCTAGTGCCCCTGTGACAGCCAAGACCTTATCCATTTCAGAGAAGGATCTGGCTGAGGCTGGTCCATCTGGCCTATGGGCTCTTACCAGCGGAGGAGAGAAGCGGGTTCATTCCCCACCCTCCTATCCTAAAAAGAAAAGGAACAAGAAGACAAAAAAAAACAAATACTTGGGAGGGGGGGGGCTCCTCTCCTTCCGCGGGAGCCATGAGGAAGGACGGGTCTGCTACCGTTTAAGTAAGCGACCAAGCCAGGATCGGCACGTCAGGTCCCGTTGCTCCCCCTGGTGGGGAGTCCCTGACAAAGTGTGGAGCCTCGATTACGTCGGGGCACATCATTCAGAGGCTACCTAGCGTTCTTAAGCCTGCTTACTTCAAACGCTTACTTGTTATTCGCTCCACTGATGGCAGCATGTTGGCTAAGGGCAACACGATCCATCAGAGGAGAGCTCTAGTTAGCATGATTTGTAGAGAGCCGAAAGTGACTCGTTTCTCGGACGGGAGCCTTCTGGCGAATGCGTCAAATTACTCCGGGGCGACCATGATTAGTGCCCTTCGGTCGGACACTTTATGGCACACCGGTGAGTGTGACGACGCACTCTACCATGAACTTCGTGAAAGGAGTGGTTTACGCGAGGGAACTCGTTGACTACTCCATAGATGACATCACTTTAGAGCTGGCCGAGTATGGAGGGGTCAAGGTCGAACGTGTGATGAGAAAACAGGGAGGGGCTTCGAGACCCACCCCTACGCTCTTCCTCACATTCGACTTTGACAAGCTCCCTGAGTCGGTGCGTGCCGGGTGGTATCACTCCCGCGTGAAGATATTATTGCCACTGCCGCATGGCCGAAGTGGCCATGCGAATCGATCTTGTCGAAGCGCAAAGTTGGGTTTACGCGAAATCTGTAGAAGTTGCTCCAAGGCCGCACACGATAAGCCCAAATCGTGTGAGGCAAAGTGTGTCAATTACGGAGAGCCGCACCCCGCTTTTTCGAAGCAATGTGGTGCTTATCTCCTTGAAAAGTAAATCCTGTCCGTTCAGGCCCAAGATCGTCTCTCATTTCGCGAGGGTAAGGACTTGGTCCTGGCGCGGTCGGGACGTCTTATGCCTCAATGTTAAGAAAGACTGCTGGTCCTGGGCTATCCAGGCCTGCGAGCATTGCCGTTTTTCCGCCCATTCGAAAGCCTTCTTCGGGTTCTACCCACCCCAGGTGCTCCCATGGTAGAGCTGGTGGCATAAAGGGTTCACATGCTAGACTTAGCTAAAACCAGGGCTCCACTTTTTTTTCCCAGCGTGACCGTTTCCCGTGAGGCGAAATGGCCGCGCGCCTCCACGGAGGCGTTAGATTCACAGGAGGCAACACCCCTGAAGCTGGTCGTGAGGCCATCTTGATAGGAGAACATCACTAAATGAGTTTCGGCTTCTACGCCCACAACTTGTGCTAGGCGGGGTGAATCGAAGTCGGTGGACCCTCGGAAGGAGGGACCCCCGCCTCTGAAGCTGCCCCACCTTCCTAAGGTTTCGAGGCAAAGTGAGGAAGTGAATCGCATGACGAGCCCATAAGTCCCCGATGACAACATCGCCCGAAATTCTGCTTCCAAGAAGCATACGGCCATTCCCGTGAGGGTTGTCACTTCGAAGAGGGCCCCTGCATCTCCTCCTAGCTAGGCCTGGAAGGCATATTCCATCAATGGAATTACCGCGGACTCCGGGCCAACTGGGAACAGCTGCGGAGGCTCGCTTTCTCCTGTTTTCCCTTAGCTATCATTTTGTTCCATCACCACCACCCCGGGGTATAAAGGTTTTGCGACCCCACCACCGCGGGATGGGGCCCAGCATGAGGCTGTGCCATTTACACTCGGCGAGATGTCTCCGTTTTTCTCTTCGCCTTAGACACTTGCTTTCAGGCAGTAGCTGTGCAGCTACACCCCGATAGTAGGTATACTGTTATTTCTGCGTACATTCCACCGTCAGCCGGCCTCGATGCAGGGGACTTCCGCCGCGTCGTGGCACGGTTGCCGAAGCCCTTTCTCTTTATCGGAGTTCTGAACGGTATTCACCCTCTCGACTAATCCAAGGAGTCAAGTCCTTGCCGACCCGATCGACGAGCTGTGTCGTAAATGTGGATGAGTTTAAGCATCAGTGCCCGAGAATCCCTTCATTTTCCTCTCTCGATCTATCTTTTTGCTCTCCGGATGCACAGCCTGATTTGGGGTGGGGGGTAGTCGAGGACCTCGTTGAGAGAGATCCTTTCCCATTCAAATATCATTTTCAGGGCCACTGCCGCCCGAGAGCCCGCCCCGGTGTTTCTTGGCGCCGGCGCTGTGGTCCGCATTTCAGGAATTTCTGATTTCTTTGTCTCAGTCGAGGAGTTTAGGGTGGTAAAGGAGGCTGTTGAGTTCTCCTCCAGCAACTTCATCGCCGTGAGCCTAACTACTATTCCTAGATCTCATGGCCGTTTTGCACGCCTACCACTCCCATGGTGGTCAACCGAGTGTGAGAAGCGTTATGCTTACATGCGCTATAAGCGCCGCCTGAATGAGTTCACTCTCGGTGAATTTCGTCAAGCTAGGAATAGGTTCCGGTATGTTTCGAATCACACCCGCTGCTTTTCTTGGTGGGCATACGTGTCTTCAATTTTCTGGTAGACCCCACTAGTAGATGTGTGGAAGAGATTCAAAAGGGTTCGAGGCAAGTTCTCGCATGACCCCCTCCTTTTTTCCAGGAGATTAGGCCGTAATCTCGGACCCCGCGACCGCTTTCTCACTGCCCATGGTCCGGACGATGTCCCGTATGCCATGCTTCGAACCTGGGTGAGCGAGGTATGGTCTTCCCGGTAGATTTGTTCAATAAGATCTGGGTATAGGGTATCCTCCCATACTCCTGGCGAATCGCTACTGTGCTCGCTTTTCGCAAACGGGGGAGAGATCACTCTACCCCGGCCGGTTTCCGCCCAATCTTTCTAACTTCCTGCGTGTGCAAGTTGATGGTGATATTGCGAAATGTTAGATTAGCCTTTTTTATGGACAGCGGAGGTCATCTATCTTCTGCACAGTGCGGCTTCGACTAGAAAATACCGTCTGCGAGGCCTTCCTTCGTAGACAGCACTACACAACGGTGTTTTTCGATCCGGAGAAGACCTATGATATCGCATGGCGATACGGCATAATGGAGACTCTCCACAGGATGGGGTCGAGGGGACGCATCCCAATCTTTATATCTGAATTTTTGCGAGATCGTTGATTCTGCGTACGGGTGGGGGGCATAGGTGGGCGCGATAATCGATAAATCCATAATTATAATACAATAGTAAAAATATTTGAATACTGTTTCTTAGTTTCTTACCTGGTGAGGCTCTCCATCTCCTGATAGGTTTTGAGGATCCTCCTCCCAGCACGGACCTACATATTTCTGCTTCCAAGGCACACGTGGCTCGCCCATGTGCTAAACTGGAAACCAAAACTGAACTGAAATTATCGATTATCACTAGTTTAGAACCAAAAGTATCGGCGATACCGATTAATCGATAACGCCCACCTATGGTGGGGGAGGCCCTCTCCGGCCCAATGGAGCAGGAAGAAGGTGTCCTGCAGGGAAATTTCCTCAATGTCAGATTCTTTACCCTGAACATCAACGGCATCACCTCGGTGCTGCAGGAAAATTATTTCGCTACGCTCTACCTGGACGTCCTTTCCATCACTTTTGGAGCGGCCTAGATGCTAACTCTGGAGCATCGACTCCAACAAGTATTGAACCGCGTCTATCGCTATACCGAAGCGCATAGGTTTCGGTTTTCTCTGGCCAAGCCTAAGGTGGTACACTTCTGACGCAGTCCACGTTCCTACCCCCCGACCCAGACTTGTTTCTAAATGGGTTCACCTGGAAGTGGTGGACTCTAACCGTTTCCTTGGTCTTATATCTTTACCGACGCCTCACCTGGAAAGCTCATATTCGCAGCCTTAGCTTCTCTTTTACCCGCGCCATGGATATTCTTCGCCCCGTAACGTCCAGTGCCTGGGGCGCTGATAGGGCTACTGCCTTTCTTTTTATCGTTCAAATTTCGACGCGTATGCATCCTCAGCCGAGTGTGTATTGCGGAAGGTGGACTCGATCCACCACACTGGCCTTCGCCTCGCGACCGGTGCCTTCCGCACGTCCACCATTGAGAGCCTGCTTGTCGATGCTGGGGAGATGCCACTGGCTCTGCGCAGTGCACAGTGCATTATTCGCTTGTACGCGCGAACCCGGCGGCTCCCTCACTTTCCAACAGCTCTCACTGCATCTGCAGCTGCAGCTGATCTCGATGGTGCCTATGCCGCCGAGCGACGCCAGTCATACTCTAAGCCCTCTGTGTTAAGGCTAGGAAACTCATTTGAGAGGTCGGTGTAGCTCTCGGGCCGGTGGCGCCCCTGGTTCTTTCCAGGAGGGTACTACTTTAGACTATTTGTCGCCATGTCTCTGTCTCCTAAGGTTCTAAAGCCCCTGGAGTACTGCGTTCGGCCTTTTTGCAGTGCACTTCGTGTCACGCTGGAACCATGCCAGTGTATACGGATGGCTTCAAGTCCCAAAACGCGGTGGGTTTCCACGCCGTATCTTCTCTGTTTGAAGTCAGCGAGGCTCTGGCCAGGTACTGCGTCTGTCTTCACGGCCGAACCGGTAGCAATACAAAGCTCGGTACATGAGATAACGCGACGTGTCCGGTTCGGAGACCGGATTGTGATTTATACAATCCGAGTTTTCTCGAGGAACTGGAATCTTCCCTCCTTTCCCCAACGAGGCCGTTTCCCGCAAGGCGAAACCGCCACGCTCCTCCACCGAGTCGTTAGACTCAGGTGGATCAAATACAATTAATTGTATTTGTATTTAAATACAATTTTCATGTATTTATATTTGTATTTGTATTTTGGCATCTCGGGGAAGAAGTATTTTGTATTTCAATTATGGTACCCAGAAGAAAAAGTATTTTTGTATTTGTATTTTTATTATGAGTTTAATCCATTTGAGAAGCATATGCAAACTCACGGAGATATATATATATAGAGAGAGAGAGACAGAGAGTGAGAGTCAGAGAGAAACATGATTTACGAGATATTATTAAAACCAGTTATATCTGGTACACGCGGAGTGCGCGCGTCGCACGAACGCGTGAGAGTTTTCCACAACATTATCGAACGTTCAGGAATGTTCGCCGCAAAAACTGTAGAGTTTATAAGGCGCGTAAACGGCGTACTTTCATTCAGTCTTTATTTGAATAGTGCTACGTAAAGGATACTCTCTTTCTCTCTCTCTCTCTTGTTCGGTGGGTTTATTATCATAATAATAACACATAATAATATTATGTGTGTTAATTGAATGTTTAATCATTGAAGAGATATTCTCTTGGGTTAACTTACTCATTTATCTTTCTGTTTCTATTTTATTAAGTTTAATTTTAAGGGTAATGACTTAAAGTACTAGTTAAATTTTATAATCAACAGGTTTCTCCATCTTGTTTTTCCTTTTCACACATATTTGTATATATTTTTAAGTTACTTTTAATCTTTTAGGTTTGTGTTTGTTTTAACCACTTTATTACCATTATTTTCTTTGTTGATTTTATTTTATTATTTTTTTCACTTAATGTCTTATGTTTATTTTTTAAATTTGTCATTAAACACTTTATACTTTTGTTTCTTTACTGTAATGTTTCAATTTTATTTTTAGGGTTTTTTCATTTAATGTTTTATGTTTTTTTTATAAAATTGCTCTTATTTTTTTTAGATTTGTTATTAACCACTTTATACTTTTGTTTCTTTACTGTGATGTTTCAATTTTATTTTTAGGGTTTTTTTTTCTTTCTTAACATTCTGTTTTAGTACTCAGATATATGATTTATGATAAAGTAAATTTAAAAGAAAAGTATATATGTTTATTTATAATAATATAGGAATTAAAATATAACCCAAATTTAAATTTAACTTTAATATAGCTCATATTTATTATATAAGCTTCTATTGAATTGGTACATGAAAAATACCCAGTAAATATATAAAATCTGAATGTACAATATTTAAATCTACTAAATAATAATTACGTGAACTTTAATTGCTTCTCACTTCTCAATTTTCACTTTGCAGATGGATAACGAAGACGTTATTACACCAGATGACCCTTTAATCGTGGATTAGGAGGTCCGGGAGGACGTACAAATACCTCAGCTTTCAGCTACACTGGCAAAGTTTTATTCTGTCAATGTCAAGTCTACTGACAAGAATCTCATAGCCGACTGTTTGCATTGCAAAATGTCTTATTCGGCAGCAACGAAGGCAACATCTAACCTAGTTGTCCACCTCAGAAGAGTTGACAAAGAAGAAGCGTGAGAGCTCTGCGTTACACTCACATACCAAAATGACCTCGTTCTTCAAAGTCAAACCTGCAGAAGGCAGTGACCAACTGCATTTGAGTATTGTTGAAAGTAAGACTTTTAGATTTCCTGTGCACGAAGCAGAACCATGCTTCGTTTTTCCAAGCAGAACCACACTTAAAAATTGATGACAGAATTCGAACATCTCAATCGTATGTACCTGACATTGGACCTCTGGACGAATCGGAAAATGATATCGTTTCTTGCTGTCACTGTACACTTCATCGACTCATTATGGGAGCTAAAGTCGCGCGTCATTGCTTGCGATCAGTGTATAGAACGACATACAGCTGTGAACATCGCTGATGCATATGAGGATATAGTCACTAGATTCGGAATTCGTGGCAAGGTGAGGAAGGTGATTGCAGACAATGCCTCGTCTATGGTGAAAGCATTTGATGTCTCTCTACCAGGATTATATGGAAATGAAGCAAAGAATGAAAGTAGCGGTGAAAATGAAGACACCACTGACCTTGATATTTGGAAGAAGAACTTGATCTGAATGAGGTGCTTGCCCTTCTTCCACCGGATCGGTGCAGTTGCTTTACACACACACACCAACTCTGCATACGAGATGCCTTCCATGATCCCTCTGTCAGAAACAGTGCAATTGAAACTGTGATACACAAGTGCTGTAGTATTGTAGCTGCAATACGTCGATATACTGTGGCAGCACCGTTCTTGCCAACGCTACTAGATGGAACTCTCAACTGACAATGCATAAGTCAGTTCTCAAGGAAACCGACAGAGTCAACTCGGCTATTCGTCTCCTAGGATCGAACCGAACCGTAGAAGAATTGAAAGGAATGGAAATAGCAATGCTGAAAGAAGTGATACAAGTTTTGTAACTGTTCCAAGAGGCGATGCCGCAAATGGAAGGAGAAAACATGTGGTTACACTTTCTTGCGTTACACCACTTGTATTTGGCCTCGAGCACAGCCTCAAACTATTCACGGAAAGTAAAACGATCTACTGCTCTAACTTGGCAATTGCACTACAGTCTTCTACCAAGAAGATGTTGCATCAATTTATTGAGAGGAATGATGTCATTGCCGCAGCTCTCATGGATCCCAGGTTTAAGCAGGCATGGATGTTATGTAAGGAGTGTGGACTTAATTCTTTCCGAGTCAACTCCATCGACCTTGAATAAGAAAGTAATTCAAGAGTGATCCTTTCGTCTCCATGGACATGAATCAAGACGAGGTTAGCGTGAGTGCAAAACGACCTCCTCTTTTTGCCTACATGCCTCCAGCTGGGCAAATGATGGCATTGCATCAACAAATGACACTACAATAGTGATGGCAGAACTTGAAACGTACCTAGAAGAAGGTGTTCTGCCTTTTGATCTCAACCCACTGAGGTACTGGAGTGATGCAAAAAGCTTCAAAATTTTGGAGCATTTCGCCAAGAATATTTTAGGGTGCTGTGCAACGTCAGCACCTTCTGAGAGGGTGTTTAGCAAGGCCGGCAATTTTTACACACATGAGCGAGCAAAACTCGGCCCGGAAACCTTCCGGGCATTAATGATGATAAAATGCAATTATGATATGTAAAATGTAAACTTGTTTTTTTGTATAATTTCAAGAGTATTTTTATTTGTATTTTTGAAGTCTGGAATAGGAGTATTTTTATTTTTATTTGTATTTTTTGAACCAGTACTTTTATTTGTATTTTTAGATTCAGAAAGAAAAGTATTTGTATTTGACTTATAAAAATCAGTATTTGATCCAACCCTGTTCATAGGAGGCAACCCCCCTCCCCTGAAATTGGTCGTCAGGCCATCTATAGGGATTCCTAAAGCTGCCCCCCGAAAGGAGGAGAGCACTAAAGGAGCTCGCCTCCTACGCCCAAACCGAGTACTAGGCTGGGTGACTCGAATTCGGTGAACCCTCCAAAGGAGGGACCCCCGCCTGCCTAAGGATTCGAAGCAGAGTGAGGAAAGATTCTCATGGCTAGCCCAACCTCCCCCGAAAGTGCCTCCAGCGCATTGTCCGGTTAACACCGCCCGGAGTTCTGCCTCCGGGAAGCCTACGGCCATTCCTTCGGACCTACCCTCCGATGGTGCGACGGATTCAGGTTGCTATCTGTCACACACTCGCTGGACGCACCGCCATTTGATGGAGCGCTCGCCTGCGCCTTATTGTGTCGACTGCGTTGTCCCCCAGACTGTTCGGCAGAGTCTTGTTGAATGTCCCAGTCTGGGTGATCTTTGCGCGTTACCTGTGGGGTCGCTACGCTTGTCCTTTGCACTCGGGACGTGTTCGTGCACACTGACTTGTAGACTATACGACTTTTAGGAGGAGGTTGGAATCCTCCACTTTATTTGACCGTTTTTTTGTAGGTCGCTTTTTCCTGCGGCTGGCGGAAGTGAGCCAACCCCCAACGCCTGAGCGCGCTTCCTTCTTGTTGTCCTTTTGCTTTCTTTTCTCTTTTTATTTGTTTTTTAATTAGCCTGTGCTTAGCCTTTCCGTTCTTTTTATCTTTATTTGTTTTTTTTTAATCTAGCCTAGTAGTAGGCTTTAGCGTGAGTACGGCGACTTTTGCCCTAGTAGGCTGTCGTCAGATGCGCTCTCAAAATTTGTAAAAAAAATAATTTATTTAAATCCTTTTAATTTTCGAGGGTCGTTTAACCATTTGCTCATTTTTTACGAACGTTTTGCATATCGATCATGATACATTAAAATTTAATTTAGTTTTTTCCCTCTATCTGTCTATCCAACCACGTCATTCGGATAATTGCTTTTCCCTCTGTTTTTGCGACCTATATACTCGTATATTCATAGCCTGCTTTATAAATGTACATTTGCATAAATCAATTATTTCCATGTAAAAGGGTCCTAAAATAAACTCGTCCCACCCTGCACGTCCCGTTTTATTAGTTTCAAGGCCATTGATTATTATTATTCACTTTTCAACGAGGCCTTTATTCATCAAGCCTCAATCCAGTGCCCCCAAAATTTACTGATATGGTGTGGAAACTTCTGACGTAATTTCCTGTGTGGCACCATGTAAATGTTTTCTGTCAAAACATGTATATTTAATTTACTGCTCGCTCGTAATCATATTCTACGTTAATTTCCCGGGAAAGTCGAAAAGTTTCGTTAGACACGATTTTGTGTTTCAGGAAGTAGAGTTGCTATGGCAATGTAAAAGCCCCGGGCCTGTTTGGTCCTAGGATCATTCAAAGAGATTGTACACGTGTAGTTGCATACGCACGCACGCCCATACAGTGCCCGGCTGGATCTTATACAGTTGTCTTTAGTTTTATTTCCCCATTTGCCTTTGGCGCCTGCTGTGCCCCTTTCTTATCATCTCCCGCGGGTAGGCGTCTCCCCGACGCCGGAGCGTGCTTCCTTCTTACTATTTTGTTTCTTGATTTGTATTTTTTTTGCCTTTGCCTTTGTTTTCGTATTTTTTTATTTGGTTTTGGCGGATTTTTTTTTTAATCTAGCCTAGTTATAGGCTATAAGGTGATTACGGCGACTTTTGTCCCAGTAGGCAGTCGCCAGATGAGCGCTTAAAAAAAAAATCCTATCATCTTGCGTGTAAGTTCCGGTTGATAAATCAGATCAAACAAGAGGACTCCAATTAGCCGGGAAGAGACCCTCGTCGGAAATCCGTTTCCCTTCCTTCGTTAGCTCATTATGAGGATTTATTCAAATGGAACAACAGTTTTGTTTTCATTGGGGAGAGAAGAAAAATCGACGACTTTGAGCTCCTCGAAAGATCAATTGACATTGTTATTGAGATTTCTGAATTTGGTTGACTTGGATTTTATTAGATCTTGGTTAGTGGTTGGAAGTTGAGGGGAATCATTTTTCTGGTTCAGGGATCTATTGTTTGCCATTGATTAGATTTCTTGTTCGTGCCCTACTGAATATCTCATTATTTGGATTGTGGCTTCTAATTGAGTTCCGATTTTTGGCTGTAGTGACTTCTGACCAGAGGCCCTTTATTGGCATCTTTCACAAAAGTCCATGGCACAAGAAATTCCCTTTTCATCTTCATTCATAGAAAACCATGGCATACCAGATGTCCTTCCTGTCTGCTATAACTTAAACACGTAGAACCTACGTTTTCAATTGGGTTACAAACCATCCTATCCAGAATTAGTTCCCATACATATATGGAGTTTTATAAAGGGGATAGAGTCATTAGACATTAGACATTGTACTAAAATTCGGCTTTAAATTCCTCTACTCATGGTCCAAAAATTGTATTTTTGACCCCGTGACCTTGGTAATATTTAGTTTTGGATATTTTTAGTCGCGTGTAAGTCTAGTCATGGGCGATTATAATCTCAATATGTCGGTCGGTCCTCGTTTTTTTTTTTTAATAATATCGTAACTATTCGGCCGATTCTAACGAAATTTGAAACACTTATCTTGTTTTACATTCTCTTTTGAATGGTATAATTGCCAAAGTCCTCCTAAGTTTTGCCAAAGGCTCTACATTTCTTCCAAGGTTTTAAGGTCCTGACGTCACATTAGAGCCTTCAAAGAAAACGAAACCGCAAGAAAAAAACTGGGCTGGAAAAGGGCAAGCTATCAAATTTTTCTAGCTCCTGAAATCTGTAAAAACTCTTCTTTTTTTGTTTAATAGCCGGTCCGAGCTACGGAATATCATTCAAATAAATCAACTGAAACATCCATGCATCTAATTCATTGGAGAAAACGGGAAAATAGCCCAAAAATGCGTCACGAAAGGGAAAAAGGGCCGCCCATCGCAATGTAAATAAACGTGACTAAGCAAAAAATAGGGATTTCCTCTACAAAAATAAGCCGCTCAAATCGGTGTCAAAGTAATTTTATACATTAGTTTTCAAATCCCTGGATTTATTTACTACTCAAACCAAGGTGGAAAACGATTAAGTACCCAATTAAATACAAATACCGCGAACGTGACTAAGCAAAAAAAAAAAAGGAAAGAACCTGTAATAAATTTATCGCCGCTCATAGCGATTGCCAAATAATTTTGAACATTAGTCTATCAATTCCTGAAATTATTTTACCATCCCAAACCAAGCGAGAAAACGATTAAATACCCAAATAAAAAAAGTCCGTGACTAAGCAAAATATTTGAAATAATCTTATAAAATAACAATAGCAGCTCATGGTAATTTCAAAATATTTCCGAAAATTACCCTACAAAACCCTGCTCTCGCTTTCATACTCAAAGAAATTTAAAAAAAAAAAAAACAAAATGGCCGACGATCCGTTTTTTCCTTTAGCCTATTTATCTAGGAATTGTTCTAGGTGCACATGATTAAAGCTATTTTAATTGTGTTTTCGATGCGGGCATCGATATTTGTAGCTAGTTTAGGTTTAGTTGTACTTTTCTCCAATTGTGGTCTATTCCCCTCATGTTTCAACGTTATGGCGTCACATTTTTTTAGCCTATTTCAATTGGAATTTCGCAAATTTCACTCGATTAAATCTATTTTAATTGGGTTTTCGATGCGGACTTCGATAGTGAGAGCTATTTTCGGTTTAATTCTTCTATTTTTGGCCACTTCAGTCGTCACTTCCTAGCCTATTCTTATAAGAATTGCTATAATTTCACATGATTGAAGCTATTTTAGCTGTGTTTTCGAAGGTAAGGTGGATTATTTTCTAGCTTCTCCCCAAATCAGTTAAGTTCATCTCCGTTTCGCCAAATTCGGTCTATTTCTTTGAATTTTTAAGGTCATTACGTCACATCAGAGCCTATTTCTATATGAATTTCTCTAATTTCACACGACTAAAGGTCTTTTAATTGGGTTTTCGATGCGGGCTTCGATATTTATAGCTAGGTTAGTTGAATTCTTCTTACTGTAAGAAAAAGGGTTTTAGTCGCGTGCGAGTCTAGTCGCGAGCGACTACCGATTCTAAAGAAATTTGAAACCCTTATGTTGTTTCACATTCTCATTTGAATGAAATAATTGCCAAAGTCCTCCCAAGGTTAGACCATCAATTATTTTGTTTTGGCAATAACATCATAACTATTCGGCCGATTCTAGCGAAATTTGAAACCCTTATGTTGTTTTACATTCTCTTTCAAATGATATTGCCAAAGTCCTTTCTAGGTTAGCTTGGGATTTTTTTTGTTTTGTCAATAACATCATAACTATTCGGACTAATTTAACGAAATTTGAAACCCTTATGTTGTTTTACATTCTCTTTCGTATTGATGAAACCGACGACAATGTTCTCCCAAGGTTAGTCCGGGAATTATTGAAAGTTTTGAAGGTCGTAAGGTGAGAAATCAGAATAACTGAGAGCACGCGACTTTTTAGTCAGTATACCTTGTTAATAGAGCGTACTGGTTGCATTGCTTAAAGCCTATGGCATCGCTTATTCAGTCTATCATATCCGTATAATTTTGCTATTATTTTAAGTATTCCTGTTGTTTCTGTGCCGCAAGATGGCGTCCTTTGCTGTGTATAGTTACGTGTAAGAGAGTTTCTTTCCCTCTCACTTGGGAAGGTCTGTTTTTCTTCTTCCAGACATTATTGACCTGCTTTTATTACTTATTTTATCCTTTCTTTTAGTGTACTTCCTTTTCCGTTTGAGGGAGCTTTCTCAGTAGTTTCCTCTCTTGGTTACTCAATATATGTATTTTGCACACATTTATTTGTTCGTTGACTATTCCCTACTTTAATAGCCTCTGTACAATGCTTTATGTATATTTGCTCATCGGTTGTCTATTTTATATTGAATATATTGGAATGCTTTACTTTTCCCATTCCAGACAATTAGCGAACAATGTCCATGTGTATTAACTGTCCTAAAAATCTTCACAACCTTCTTCACTTTATAATTCCCTCTTTATAACCCTACTGGTGGAGATGCTCTTGTTGTTTTTCTTTCTTAATTTAAGAACATAAGAAAAGGAGTCCGCAAGAGGCTAATCGATAGCCGATACGAGGCAGCTCATTTTCAATCACCCATATCAGTCCCACCTAGTATCCTCATCCATAAATCTATCCAATCTATTCTCAAAACTCCCCAGAGAGGACTCCTCTATCTCATGACTATGAAGTTCATCTACCACTCGAACTGTAAACCTATTTCTACCATTCTCTTCCCTAAACCTAAACTTGTCCACCGAACATTTTGAATAACAACAAGGAGAGTCTTAAAGGTTCTGTAACAAGGCCGATTGGCCCCCCGTCACCTCTTTAAAATGATCTTTGTCTGGACTAACTCTTTGTTGTTATTATCTTTGTATATTCATTTCCTATTTTTGTCTTTTCTTTGCTTATTTCTCCTCATTTTGTCGATTTTTCTTCCTTGTCCTCTCCGGAGTATTCGTAAAACCCTTCTACTTTCGCGCCTTTGAAAGGCCTATTTCTGACACGTCTATTTCGACCGCTGTCGAATAATTCTGCCATCAAAAGGTAAAACGCATCAAATCCAAAATCCTTGTTTTGAGAAAATCGATATTTAAATTTCAATGCATATTACCGTTTGGCTACATACAATTGCAACCTATAATTTTGTGAACTTGTACTTTAACATCTCTACTCTTTATTGCATCAGATTCCTCATAATATATACTATATAATCAAAATTTCGTCCAACCTACATTAACTACCTCATAATTTGAAGATATTGCGTTGTGTTTTGTAATAGTTTTCTTTAGAAAATGACAAATAATTTGCTAAGATGTTTATATATTTTATTTGGAGGGCAAAACACATTATCTCCCACATGTCCTAGTTTGTTTCCGCATAGTAGAAACGAAAGTAATCTTGCGCAATATCTACATTTATTAATTTCACATAAGACAACATGTTTGACAAACATATTTCACTTTAGAAAGTGAAATGATGAAAATTAGTCCTTTTGCAGCGAGTGCATATATTGATTTCATTAAGCACATCAATTTATGCAGAGTAAGCAGGAACATTAAAAATTAATAGAAAAAATACATCACAAAAGGAAATAATAGTACATGGTTTTTTTTGCAGTTCTACTATCATATATAAAAATAAAAGATAATTATGTATGGAAATACGGAACTTAAGTGTGAAATTTCATTAGAAAATAAAATAGCAAATTCTGCCGCCTGAATGTAAGATCACTGCAGAATCATTAATTCATACACTGATTATAAATGTGTACACTGTACAGGAAAAAGTTACTGCACTGTATATGAACATCGAATTTACTAAATAGAGCCATTTACATGTCTACATAAAATGCATTTATGGAAACATATATTATTAATAATTATTAAGATAGATTTGGGGTTTACATTGTTACTATTTTCATTTAGTAAGTGGTAATCGCAGTTTCTTGCTTATAGCAGACATTTGCTGGCAGAATTGAGGGCGAACATCTATTCTGAGGAAGGGTAGGGTAGGGTACTTTGCCTTTTCTTAAATCATGCGTTTTCTAACCTGAATTTTTTCCTAACACAATATTTTAGGAATGCAATTTTTTTAACAGTTTAAATGTTAGATTTTGAGACACCTTGGTATATTTAAAGTTTCTATCCAAGTTCTTTCTTAGATTTTATTTACAGTTTGAAAAACACCCAGGAAGGCTGGTTTTTCATATATTTCAAGCCTTTATCCAAGTTCTTTCTAAGAATTCAGAAAAAATATGATTAGCGAATGTTTTGCAATTTTTAAAAATAAAAACAATTACAAATGGTGAAATTCAGAAAATGTATTAAAAGTAAGGCATGGCTGTTCTCCCCCCCCCCCTCCTATATTAAGCAAATTTTGATGGGGGGGGGAAAAGTTTTTTGTTGCTTTTAGGACTAGAAGATAAGTATAGATCCGAAAAAAATCTAGGCCAAGAGTAAATTATTAGGAGACCAGGCAATGGCTTCGCTACTAAGATTAAAATTTAAAGTAAAAAAAAAAGCAGCCATGGTTAAATCTTTAAAAATTTTCTGAACTTCGCCAATTATAATAATTTTAAAGTGGAACTCTAAACTAAATTTCCCCTCTTTCAAAATATCACGTTGCTAAAATATCGAGTTATAGAAGAAGATATATAAAAATAAATTTTCTGAACTTCACCATTTGTAATTCTTTGGGTTTTAAAAGATTCACGAAATTTCGATACTTATATTTATTTCTGAACTTCACCATTTTGTTTTTTGACATTATAAAAGAATTATTAGAAATAACTTTGATAAAAAAACATAAGTCATAACTAAGATAAAATTATTATTCAAATACTAAAATAAATCCCCTTCTTAAATTATGGAGTTAGTAAAGTGATGATGATAATGAATATGTACTTGAAACTTTTCATTTTTTTTTTAACTAAAACCACGTGGCTAGAGCCAGATAAGTTTCTAAAATTCGAAATATTTCCTCTGATGTTTTGCTTCAAAAACTGCCTTTAGTTTAAATCGAATAGTATTGCCTATAGTCCAAATAATTTTATTTATTTGTATGATTAAATAAAAAAATACTTAGCTTGCGCGTGGAGCATTAACTATTTGCTTGAAATAATTCCCATTTAAAAAAAATCAAGCACTCGCTTTCTATCGTTTACAGCTCTTTTGAGCAAATCATTTCTCGCCATTTTGTTTGGCCCCCTTTGGGAAGGGGTTCTATATACTACAACAAAATTGAATTTATTTTTCGGTAGCTACAAAGACTACTCAATGTTATATGATTGAGTTTAATTTGTCCCTCAGTCTTTTGATACAATTACCTGCTGTCATTTCGTCTGGAAGAAAGAATCTGAAAATCTTTTAAAAAGATGAACGAATATTCGATAAATCCAATCTACATAACATGTTTTTATCTTTGACTATCAGATATATATCCGAGACATTCACAATATTCTCACATCTCTAAAATATTTGTTATCATAGTTTCACAAAGTTTAGTTTAATAATATTCTCATTGCGAGATAAAACGCTTATTCTCTTCAATCAATCATGTTTGAAGAGAGAGGGAAATATATTTATTAATGTGCATAAAGAAGATGTATCAATACCATATAGATATTTGCATATTTGCCGAGTAACTTTAATCTGATGAACATTTCGCGATTTTAACTTTGTATCAACGCGTTTCCGCAGAGTTAAAACGATGCATGTACCAGAATTCTCCAAAATATCAGGATGGAACGAAATAATGTCCGATTCTCTAGCATATATTAAAGTTGTCTCTTATCGTTTAGGAATTCTACAATGAAAAAATTAAGGTATTCTTTTTTCTTTCAGATTATAAAAAAACATTGTTCATAATCTTCGGTATTCACGCCAATGTCCTCCCATCTGAAGATCACATTTTTTACTCTGTGTTTCATAAAGGTGTCAATGCAAGTACAGCCACAAAATCCTTTCAGAGCACTTATGGGGATGATGGAGTAAATGAAAGAAGTTGCAGGAGATGGTCTTCCCATTTCCGAAGTGGAGATTTTAATCTAAAAGATAGAGCAAAAGATGGTCGTACAGAAGAACTTGATTCAAAAGTGTTGGAAGATGTTGTGACAGCAAATCCTGATAGAATTTCTAGGGAACTCGCAGAACAACTTAAGGTAACCCATACGAGTGTCTATTTCAACTGCAAAGGAGTGGAAAGGTTCCAGTGATTGGAAAATGGGTCCCCCACGAACTGTCCAGGCCCAATTTGTAACAGCGTGTTGTTTGCTGTTAGTCATTGGTTTCACCACCCTTTCAGACACCATTTTGGGGCATGCTTCTTATTGGTGATAAGTGGATCCTTTATCATAAAGTTAAACGCTGCCCTTCGCGGATCAGTCGAGGATGCAGAATTTCTTAGCAAACGAGAAGAGGAATTCATCCTCAAAGAGATCATGTTGACTGTATGTTGATATATTGAAGGAATTGTCCATTGCAAACTGTTGATAACAATCAAACAATTAATGCTTCCTCCATCAAGATAATGTCCGTCCTCACACAGCTTGAATGACCAAAGATCTCTTGGAGGAGCTCGGGTGGGCAATAATGCTTCATCCTTCAAATTCTCCTGACTTTGCTCCTTTTGATTAGTAGTAGTTTAGGGAATTACAGAACCATTTTGGATGGTTTTAGGTTGACATCAAAACAAGAGGTTGAAAACGAGTTGGATTCATATTTTGCATAGAGACCTACAGAAGTTTAGGACTTTTGAAGAATAGCGGTCCCAAATTACCCTTTTTAATAACAGCGGTCCAAGTTTGGGCCTTTTAAAGAATAGGGGCCCCAATTTGTGGCCAATGAATATTAAAAAAATATAAGGTAAAATAAATAACAAGGATTAACACTTTAATTATTGCTTTATTAAATAAATTATATTAAAAAATATATAAGAAAATACTAATTCTTTATTACATAAATCGATTAAAACATTACACGAATACTGTTTCGAAATCTCAACACAAAAATAATTCACTGGTCAACAATATTTGAAAACGTGTGGATCTTAAATGAGATTAGTTAATTCTTATGTATTTTCATGCACTGAATCCAAATATCACCTTGAAAGTTGTTTATTGGATATAGGTTTAAAGATACGCGGCATGTAATATTTTATTATATTATAACGTACAGTTTGTGTCATTATGGTATAAACTCTAATCCATAACCACTCTCTGCCTTTTTGCTTGACTCTTACAGTAGGCTGAAGAATCATCTCTTGCCAATGTCCAGCAATAGTCTACAAGCATTGCTGTGCTCCATTTACCCTGGTAGCGCTTTTCTATGGTTGAAATATCTTGGTGAAACCTTTCACCATGTTCGTCACTAACTGCCACACAGTTCTCTAGAAAAAAAGTCTAAATGTGAGTATAAAAAGTGGATTTTAAGTGACATGTTACATCCCATGTTCTTTAAGTCTTGATGAGGTTTTCCACCAATTCTTCATAGTTTCCTTCCCTTCTGTTTCCGAGAAATCCCTTCGCCACTAACTTGAAGCTGGTGCACCAGGAATAGGTAGACCTTCTTCATGTGGAACTGGGCGAATAGCTGATGGAATGTTTGGATATTCAATGGTCTTCTTTTTTTTCTTTGACGAGCTCTTTTTTTACTAGAGGTACCATGCAGAAATAACAATTGCTAGCATGTTATGTTGGCTCCCGCCTCGTCATGGGCACAGCACAAGGCATTCTTTTCCTCTTCCTGTTCAACAATTGGCGAAGGTTAGTAGCACAAATGTTGCAGCATATGTGAGGAGCCCAGTTCTTATCCTGGTCAATAATTTGCATCCAAAATATAGGGGGTATGCCTTTCTAACCATAGCAGTTATGCGGCGCTTCTGTGATGCACAGGTAATCCCACCACAAATGTTGCAGAATTGTCTGGCCTTATTCACACAAGTACGAGGTATCTGAAAGAAGAAAACAACAAACACTTAGAAGATAAACAGAAAATTCATTCATAAATTCATCATTATAATACAGAGCATGACAAATTATCGGGAGTATTTATATCATTCAGTAGGAAAATAAAATTAATGTAAAATGCATCACATGCTTATCAATAATAGCTTGCTCAACGACTGTTAGAACAATACTGAAGTGCAGTGAGACTATGAGTATGGTAAGAAACACACTGCCGCAAACCTATTTGAAGCTGTTGTGAACTTCTTGAAAAGTAGAGCTAACAAACAACTTTAACCATGATATTCATTATCAGCGACCTACAATTAGTTGTAAATTGCTACTCTGGCCTCTGAAGTATTTTGGTGTGATCAGCGATTCTTGTTTGCATCCAAACGATTTTTTTTTTATTTTAGCTTTATGTTCATTCCAATAGGATTGTACATACTGAGTGGGAACATCTGTTCTATTTTCAAAAAAATTAGTTTAATGATTTACAGTTTTATGTAGGTATTTTACTGATTTTTTGGTAGGCCTTCCATTCGTCTGAGTTCACAATCGAGCCTTGCCTAACTACCTTTTTTGGTAAAAGAGTACCAACATCGCATTGTTGGACTATTTCCATGTAGCCTATGGCTAGTCTCGTTGATTTTTTTTCTAAATGACAGTTTATGTTGGTATTTTTCACATACCTTATTTCGCCACCTCATTACACATTTCATTTCACGCCTAATAAGTTCTTTATTTTTCATGCATATAATCAATGGAAAGGTGTCTTCTATTAATAACGGCTTGATTTGACTTTCAAATATGCTTCCATCCATGCTTGCTTAAAGGAGGCTCACTATTGAATACTTTATAATAGAGTGAAGTCAAACTAAGCCAAAGTTTTTCCGACCGGAAAAACTGTGAACGGTGCGGTGCTACTTTGAATTTGTGAGAAACTTTAGAACTGGTGTTCTTTTTTGAAATTTTTATTCTGATTTTATGCCACAGGAAAATGCAGACATGGATTATAACCTAACGGGGAACTGGAAATACAATGAGAAAAGGGAATTTACACTCTGAACACTTAGACATTCGAAGAACTTGATTATTAGGAACGCTATTGGGTTTGGGATTGGTTGAAAGAAATTGTACAGATCGTAGTGAGGTAAACAGGATCAGCATGCCGTATGTAAACTACATGAGTATCGTGATTGAATTTAGTGTAAGGTGAATAAACTCTTAAACGGGAGAAATGCCAAGACAGTTTAAGAACTTTTGTAAGATTTGGCCAAGATGACAGCTGCTACAACACTTCTGTGGTCTTTTATCTCATTTCTCTTCCAAAATCTATCGCCTTCCTTTCCGCCCGCACTCCACACTTTCCGTATGATGCATTTATTTCGAGATGACCTTACAAAGTACTTTTTTGTTGTTCATCTCTCTCACTTTTCAAATAGCTTTTGATTTGTTCGTATTTAAAACAAATAAATAAAGAAACTCGTGCCATTTAAGTATTGTTTTCGTCGTCTCTGGAACGCGAGGATTTCCTTTGTTGTGCAAAGACCGAAAAGGAAAAATTACCGTATCGTGAAAAGTTTTCTCTGGCGACGCAGTGAAATTTGGGCTAATTTTAAAAATGGTATAATCGGTGGACCTATTCAGTTTAGACAAGGTTTCGTGAAAGCTGTTTGATAGTGTTCAGGTAATTGAGTAGTTCGATTCTTTATTTCAAAACCATTTCTTTCAACCTGATACCAATTTCTTTTTGCATTGATCGCCCGTTGTTCATTTGTTTGTACTGGCGATTTGTACTGGCCTTGTTTTCGAGGAAGACATCTGCAAAGGGATGTTATTTGTAGCATGGGGAACTGACTTCTTAGGATTGCGTACCCTCCTAGCCCCAATGTTCGTAAGAGGATATGTTTTTGTGTAGATTTGGCAGGTTCTGGAGAGTTAAGCGGCCCAGCTTGTCCCGAAAGCCCCAAGTGCTCTACAGTACTCGTGCTTGAAACTTTTCGCACTAATCAAGTCTTATAACTGGGTTTCCGCGTAGACTTTTGCTCCTAGATTTTAAGAAATAATAAAAACAATCAAGAGAATGTTTGGCCAATTAAGACCTTATCTTCGCTCTTTGGCACTCCATGATACGACATTTGGCATTGATATCTTAAGCCAGGCGTGGGCAAACCTTTTAGTCTTGCGTGCCGATTCCATTTTTAAGAAAGAATTTCTGGTTTTGAGTGCCAAGCAACTATAATGCCCAGTGTATACATAATTTAAAAATATATGCCCCGTTAAAAGAAATATATTAATTCTTATCATTAGAAAATATGTAATCTTAATATATACTTAATTTTTAAGGTGATCCACGGCCTTGCTTAAAGGATAGGGAAAAAAAATTCATGTGCGAACGATAGATGCCTCGCGTGCCAAGTTTGGCACGAGTGCCAGAGTTTGCCAACGCCTGTCTTAAGCTATGGAAATTAAATGAAAAGGTATTACAGTGGGGACTATACTTTAGAATTATTCAAATCTTAATTAATTTTTAAGTTTCCCAGTTTCCACACTAATGAGAATACTGTGAAATGCAAATGCAGAATTATAATTTATAACATAATGATGTATGTAATATGATTTATAAATATATATTTTATGTGCAATACAGCGATGCATCAGAAATGGCCTTTACCAAGTGATTCATATTCTGAACTCGTTAGTGGGTGATTAAAAATTAAGCAAGGAAGAAATTCAGCTCTTAGTTAAGCCGTTCCCACCCCGGATTTAAACGATAGACCTCACCATCTATCAGGTGTTAGATTTTTGGATGTTAATGAGAGACCTTACCAGTCATGCCATTCATCATTGCAGGCAGTATGTTAAGGAGACGAGTCCATTAACAAGCCGATTTTCCGTATAGGAAGAGGCGGTAGGAGGGGGGGGGGCTTTAAGGGAAGGCTGATTTGCCATTCTTGTCATTTGGTATTTATTTAAAAAATAATGCGAACCCGTTTATGCATCTATGGTAAAATGTACTTGGCACGATGGGTTGTTTTCAGAGTAAACAAAAATGTAAGCAAGTTACTAAAAAGGAAAGGAGGAATGCCGAGGACAAGATGATTCGTGATCCCCCTTAACTTTGCCCCCGTTCTGCAACTAAACTAGTTTTTTTTGCTGTTGCACGTTATACTTTATTTCTTACGAGCGAAAAATAATTATATTTATTTTCTTACAAACAATTTATTTCCACGTAAATCTATCTTTTCCCGGGCAATATTACGGTGAGCGCGGTGGTTCACATGTCAGAGCTAACATCTATTGATAACACGTGTATCGCATGAGGACAATACCAAAGGAGCTTCGACTTCTCCGCCCTGCTCACTCAGAGACACGAGCCCCTAAAAGAAAGGGCCCCCGCCTCTGAAGTCGCCGCGCTCGCCAAAGATTTCGAGGCTGATGGAGGAAAAGACTCGCATGGCGAGCCCAAACTCCACCGATAAGTTCTCAAAGGCAACAACAAACTAAGCGACTTGTATCGCCAAGAGCTCCCGGACTTCTGCCAGTGGAAGAGTACGGCCATTCCAGGGAGGGAGGGAGGGAGGGAGGGAGGGTTTTCTCATTGAAGTGAGCATCCGCATCTCCGAGTTAGAGCATGAGGGCACATTCCATCAATGGAATTGTTTTGGACTCCAGGCTAACTAGGAAGAACTACGGAGGCTCGTCTCCTCCTGTTCCTCTTTAGCTAGTTGTTTGCTAGATACGATGCTTCGTATGTGTTCCTTGCCCAGCCTCTATAAGGGTTTAGCGACTCCACCACCACGGGATGTAGGTAAGGCAGGATGATATGCTATAAATACTTCCTTTCTTGTAATGGAAGTGCAAATACATCTGAATAGCAGGTATACTGTTATTTTTGCGTACATTCCACCGTCAGCAGACTTCAACGCGGGAGCTTCCGCCGCGTCATGACACGGTTGCCAAACACCTTTCTCATGATCGGGGGTTTGAACTGCAGGTACTCCACACTGGAGTTAATACACCCCTATATCTGGATACACAGATAGGTTTTAGGTAGGACGTGGTTGATGACCTTCCATTCAACTATCATTTTCTCGCCCGTAGCCGCCCGAAAAACCGGCTCGGTTGTGCTTGAAGCGGGCGTGGTTGTCCACATTTCACAAAATGACTGATTTTTCTCTCCCAGTCGGAGTTTAGGTCGGTGGCTGAGGCAGTTTAGTTTTTCTCCGGCAACTTGATTGCCGTAGATCTAATAAGTATTCCTGAACGTCTGGCCGTTTTGCACACCCTCCGCTTCCCTGGTAGTCAGCTGAGTGTGAGACAGCCTTCAGACAGAAGCGAAACGCCTCTATGCGCTATAAGTGCGGCCCGAACGATTTAACTGTCGACAAATTTCGTCGAGCAAGAGCTAATTTCAGGTATTTCTTGAAGCACGCCCGTCGCTCTTCTTGCCGGGCATACGTGTTTTCACTTAATGCCAACACCCCCTCTTGCAGAGGTGTAGAAGTGAATCAAAATGATTCTGGGGAATTCTCGCACGAGAGAACGGGACCGCACTATCGTACTCCGTACCTGTGGCGGAGTCTTTCTCGACCTCTTTCCCCACAGTCTTTAGCCCCGATTGCGGAGAAAGCGTTCGCGATAGATTCCACCGCAGACACGGGCTGACTGTAAAACGCTGACTAGACTTCACCTCTAAATGCGGCGATCCTTTCAACGGTAGGCTTACATTGAGTGAGTTGCGTTCCGCTCTTGTTTCATGAGTGAATACGGCCCATTGTCCAGACGATGTCGCGTATGCCATGCTTCGATTCCTAGGGATGGCATTCCTGTTAGATTTGTTGAACAGGATCAGCCCAATTTCCTTAATCTTCGGCGTTTGTGGGTTGTTGGCGAATTGACCATACTCGTGGTATGCACTGCCATCTAATGGGGCGCTGTCCTGCACCGCCCTGCTTCGACTGCGTTGTCCTTAAGACTGCTTGGTACCTGCTCGCTGAATGAGCCTCTCTGGCTAAACTTCGCGCTCGTTGCATCCTACCGCGAAATGCAAGCAATTGGTTTAAAAGCGTCACTTTAGTGATTATTTTTAGACTCAGGATTAGGCATTGTATCACCCGCTCGCTAACAGTGGTCCCGCGACGCAGGAAGCTGTTCGGAGCGGGGTCGCTACCCCCTTTTTTTCCCATGTACTTGAGACGGGTTCATGCACACAGACCTGTGGACTATCTGACCTCTTGGGGGTTGCTGGCCTCCATTTTATCTTACTCTTTGGTGTTGGTCGCATGCTCTTGTTTTTGTTTTTTGTGTTGTTTTTATTCATTTGATTTATAATGTATGTAGGCTAGTATTACTCTAAAAGTAATTACGGCGTCTTAGTCCGATGGTTGGCAGTCGCCAGATGGGTGCTATACAAAAATAGAGGAGTCGATCTTCTTTGATTATATTTTGCTTTTGTGGGGTGAGTCTATGCTCGGGCCCCAGGGTAAAGCGGCATCCCTCTGGCACCTGATCGCGCATTTTGATTTTGTTACTCTTGGTTATTTATATTTTTGTTGTACGATGGTTTTTAAATTACTTAGGCTCTTTGTAGGCATAAATACCTAATTTGGGCAGTTATGTCCTTGCTGAGGTCAGAACATGAAGAAAGCCCGCATGGAGCCTCGACATCTTTACCTCTATATGTTCTGGAGCTATTTAAGTCCTGCGATGTCCTCCAATGTTCACTCCCTTCTACTTCGTCGTCACTCTATGACTCATACGAATTCCTTACTTCAATATTTTTTATTGTCTACCCATTGTGTTACTTTACTTCTACCTCTTGACGTGATTACGGTGACTTATGCCCTTATAAGTAGTTTCCAGATGGGCCCCTTAAAAAGAACAAGGTCAACAGACCTAAGTCGCGTGCTCTCAATTATTCTGACGTATAACCTTACGACCTTCAAAACTTTCAAAAAGTCGGGCAATCCGACCGATATTTATTTTCTCTAATATTTCCTGGACTAACTTTGGAAGGACCTTGGCAATTATATCTTTCGAAAGGTAGTGCAAAACAACATAGTAGATTCAAATTTCGTTAGAATCGGCCAAATAGGCACGATGTTATTACCAAAAACTCATTGAAATTAAAAATCCGACCGATCTACCTACCTACGGACCGACATAGTAACTTAAAAGTCGCGTCCACGCGCCCACGCGCCTAAAAATCCTCGGTGCTAAAATTGTGCTAGTGGATGAAGTGTATTGAAATGGATGTTGCTGATTCCGTAGACTTCCGTAACGTTTATATAAAGGGACAAGTTAGAGTCTGTATGGTCAAAAAAGTTTAACTCGATTATAAAGTACAACAGCAACAAGGCTGTTTCAGGCAAAAATATTAGTAAGAGAAGTAGTGAGGGTAGACGAAGAGAAAATAATGGAAAATATATAGGGTGTTAGGGCTAAATTTGACGGTTTGCAGAACCGAAAAAAACTCCAGCTAGTGTTTGCCACAATCTCCAGGTCTCTGAATTGAGCCTAACACCCTACTCAAATATGTGGCGTCATGACGTCACCCAGGCTGGAGACACACCGCAAGACCATTACAGTTTGGGTGAACTTGCTCTTCATGATGCATGTAACGTCGCATCATGGATTGTAGGCAAACCACCAGATCGTTCCCTGCTCAGCAGGATGCTTCACCTTAATGGGAAGCTTCTTAGACTTAGTCATGTGCTTCTGCTTGGCCAAGGCTGTCAGAATCTGTCCTTTCGCCTGTTGTACGAGTGCAGCTTCATGGTAGTGAAGCTACAAAGGACAGACTCACTTGATCGTTTCTTCCATCACCTTCTGTAGTTGTTTTGGTGTATACCGCCGTGTGGGCGCAGTCAAGATGCCTATTTTGCCCCTTTCTCCGGGTCACGGCTCGTAGTCTCCGTTACAATTGTCCAAGTCACGCCTTACAGCATGTACAGTGTTCATAACGGCATTTTGATACCTAACGTGAATCATCATGATGCAAGTGACTGCCCGAGTCGAGGAATTCAGGTCGGTGGATGAGGCCGTTGAGTTTTTCTCAGGCAACCTCATCGCCGTGGGTCTCGCTAATATTCCTAGAACTTCTGGGCGTTTTGCCCTCCGACCGCTTCGGCAACCGCTCCTGGCAGGCTTACGTGTCTTCACTCTTCACTTAACAGGAAGACCCCTCTAGAGGTGTGGAAGCGAGTCGAAAGGATTCGCGGCAAGTTCTTACAGGATTCCCCTCCCGTTCTCCAGGAGAATGGGACCGCAATTTTGGACCCCACATCTGTGTTTTTCGATCGGAGAAGGCCTATGATACAGCAAGGCACTGCAATATCATGGGGACGAGGGGATTCCGCGTACGGGCGGGGGGAACCTTCCCTTGGCCAATTGAGCAGGAAGAAGGTGTCCCTCGGGGAAGTGACCCCAGTGTCACTCTTTTCCCTGAGCATCAACGGTATCACCTCTGTGCTGCCGGAATATGTTCTTGCTACGATCTACGTGGACGAACTTTCGATCTCTCTTCGTACGGCCCAGATGCCAACTCTGGAGCGTTGTCTCCAACAGCCATTGAACCACATCTCTCGATATGCCGAAACGCACAGATTTCGGTTTTCCCCGGCCAAAACTAAGGTGGTACACTTCCGCCGCTGACCACGGCTCCACTCTCACACGGACTTGCTCACACGGACTTCTGTAAGTGGTGGATTTTCACCGTTTTATTGGTCTTGTTTTCGACTGACACCTCACCTTGGAGGCTCATTGTTCCAGCCCTAGACTCTCTTGTATTCGCGCCATGGATATTCTTCGTTCCATGGCGTTCAACACCTTTTGTACTGATTCTTTGTTCGTTTCAGGCTTTACTATGGTATTTTTTTATGTATCCGCAGCTGAGCGTGTATTGCTGGAGGTTAACTTTCCCCATTGATAGCATACTTGTCGATACTAGGGAGATTCCACTCGCTCTGATGCGTGCACAGAGCATTATAATGTACTCGCGAGCCTCGCACCTATATGTCGCCGAGTGACAACAGACGTACCCTAAGCCAAAAAGTTTTAGGGCTACGAAACTACTTCGAGAGGTCTGTGTAACTCTCGGGTCTGGAACGCTTATGGTTCTGCCCAGGAAGCCACACAGGAGGGTACCATCTTTTACTATTTGTCGTCACGCCTTTGCTCTCAAAGCTTAGTCACTGCTGGGAATATGGCGTTCGGTCTTTTTGGATCCGTGCCAGTGTATACAGATGCCTCCAAGTCCCAGCAGGTGGTCGGTTTCCGCGCCGTATCCCCTTTGTTGGAAGTCAGCGGGGCTCTACCAAGCGCTCCGGCTGTCTTCACGGGCGAGCTGGTTGCAATTCACCGCTCGGTACGCAAGATAACGCGTGGTGCCCGGTTCGGAGAGCAGATTGTCATCTATAGTGATTCATTCACAAATACTTGAGTGCTCTCTGGACAGTGGAATCTCCACACACCCTATTTCGTGGCATCCATGACGCAACAGTTGTGTCGAGCCATGTGAATGATAAGATTATTTTTATGCTGGGTTCATGGACAAATGGGAATTGCTGGAAATGAGGCCGCGAAAGAGTCCGCGAGAACTGGGCCACAGGACCAGCGTTTAGCTTCCCCTCCACCAACTACATGGCAGGAACCAGGGCAACCCTCCGGGCAGCTTGTAAAAGAAAAGTGTGAGACTACTGATGGGAATTTTCTGTTGCGTGCCTCTGCGCTGCGACTGTTCCCATGGACCTATCCACAAATGCCGCGACGGCTTCAGGTTGCTTTCTCTCGTCGTCGAATTGCCACACTACGGGACGTACTGACGTTTGATTGATCACTCGCCTGCAGCTTATTGCGACGACTGCGTTGTCGCGCAGACTGTTCGGCACATTCTTGTTGAATGTCCTAGTCTTGGTGATCTTCGTGCACTTTACCTGTCCCCTTATCGGGACGAGCGTGAGTACGTCGACGTTTGCCCAACTAGGCAGTCGCCAAATGGGCTCCTTAAAAAAAAAAATCCCTTTTCCTCACTTTTCGAGGAAGGTCTCCTTCTGCTCACTCGGATTGAACATCTTACAGATATGTTCACGTTCCCTAAATTCATTGTTCTGTATGAAAAGTTTTTAATAACTTTCCACCCAAGTTTTCCCTCCTGGGTTTTGCCTCTTCATTTAAGCGTGAAAGAAAATATATCGGTCTATTAGTGATGGTTTCCTTTATATTTTAGTAGGTGTATTCGACAACGGTAGTTAAAGAATTCGTAGTATTTCAGCAGATCAAGACCGCCCCTTGCCCTCCGGGAGAGCAAAACAGTGACGTGTGGCGAGTGCATTTTCCGAGGGGTATCTTGAGAGAAGGAGGAGTGGTGAGTATGAAATGACATCTGGGGGCAAAGGATGACGGGCCAACATTTTGAACTTCTTGCAGGTGCCCGCAGAAAATATGAGGATATGATGTCTAGAAACAGCAATAGAGAAGCGGGTGACAACCAGAGTATATGTGAGCGTTTCCCTCTCTTTGTACCAATTTCCACGTCAGAATTTAATCAGGGGCGCGACAAGACATTTTTGAGCACGAATTAAAGTTAGGAATTTCATCTATGGGAAATATATAGAATTCGAAATATTTTTGCATTATCAAAATCATATATATATATATATATATATATATATATATATATATATATATATATATATATATATGGGGGGGAGGGCAAAATAATTGGAACAGTAGAAATTTCAATCAATATTTCAATATTACGAAAATCCATCCAAATTTCATTGTGAATGTTTTGTATTTATTGTAGATACATAGTTTTATTTATCAACCTTAATTATTTTTTGTATTTCTTTTTCAGATACGTAACCTCGCTTAGTTCGAAAAAGGGTAAATTGTTGGAGCTCGAATTGCAGGAGCTTCCGTCACCAAAACAGCTAAACTCCTTGGTTTTTCGAGAGCTACCATATCAAGGACCATGGCAGAATTCAAGATGCAGGGCAAAACCTCAAGCAGAAGGAGTAATTCCGGCAGGACTTCGAAGCTCGCTGAAAGAGACCGACGAGTGTTGAAACGCATTCTGATGAAAAATCTCCGGACCACTGCCCCTAAAGTGACTGCCGAGATGAATCAATATCTCACTAGCTAGGAGGTTTCAACCCAAACTGTTCGCCGTGAGCTCAATAAAGCCGGATATCATGGAAGAGCCGATATCAAGAAACCTCTGCTTTCTCATCAAAACATTCAGAAAAGGCTGAACTATTGTAGAGATCACAAGGGCGGGTCCACAGACCAATTGAAGCAAGTAATATTCTCCGACGAGTCCAGTTTTTTCTCTTTTTCCCGACTGCAGGGCGAGTTTATGAATGGAGGCAGCCTGGGGAAGCTTTTAATCCTGACTGCCTTCTTCTTACAGTGAAGCACTGAGGAGGGTGAGTGATGGTTTGGGTAGCCATATCTTGGAACTCTCTTGGTACAATCCTTGCCCTGCGTGGTAGGATCAACAACAATGAATATCTGAATATTTTGAAAGATCAAGTCCATCCCATGGAGCAATTTTGGTGCGTCTTGGAGGGACAAGTTAGAAGTGGTTACCTTCCACCGTCGTGTCTGAAAGACCTGGAGCAGGTATTGCAAGAAGAATGGCTCAAGATTCCTCTCAATGAAGTCAGGAAGCTGTATGAATCAATTCCAAGACGCATCGACGCAGTTCAGAAAGCAAAAGGAGGACCAACTCCGTATTAAATAAATATTCATTGGATTTAACACGTGTTCCAATTATTTTGTCCAACCCCTGTATAGGAGCCCTATGTTTAATCTTGAGACCAGTTTGTTCGTTAATGAGTTTATCATACCATTTTAAGTCGTATACTGAGAATAGACAGACTTTCAATCATGAAAATATAAGAAATAGGATCATTATCTCTAATCGTGGGGCGGCGGGAGGGGTGGGGTCATTAAGGATGTTTTAAGATTAGATTTTGTTAGCAGTAAAAGACCTAAACTTAAATTGCCCCCTCCGAAAGGTTGAAATTTGGGATTTTAATTAATGTGGATTCTATCAAATTTCTTTTATTGAAATCATTACTGGGGTAAATAAGAGGAGAGAGAGAGAGAGTTTTTTTTTCTCTCTCTCAATTATTTGGGTTTGATAAAAGTATTTTGGTGATTAAAAGATGATTAGTATGATTAAAAAATACTTGATGTAACACTGGCTCGCCTAGCTTCATGTAACCCTCCTTTCTAGACATCTTCTAGTCTCCCCTAATTAGAACAAGGGGCGCCTAGCTTCATGTAACCCTCCTTTCTAGACATCTTCTAGTCTCCCCTAATTAGAACAAGGGGCAATTATTAGCTTTATATGAGATGAAGTAGAGACCTGTTTCATTACTTTTCTCTTTGGTTTAGTTGAAAGGAAAGATATTTTAGTCGCGGGCTCTCAATTATTCGGATTTATGACTTTCAAAACTTTCAACAGGTGGGGCAATCCGACCCATATTTAATTTTATTTTGATAATTCCAGGACTAACCATGGGAGGATCTTGGCAATTATATCATTCAAAAGAAAATGTAAAACAACATAAAAGGTTTCAAATTTTGTTCGAATAGTTACGATGTTATTACCAAAAAACTCATTGAAAAGTAAAATGGTTATCATCCGACCGACCTACGGAACGACATAGTAACTTATAGAGTCAGGTGTGCACGCGACTAAATATGTGTCCACCCATATGATGGTCGCTTGGGTTGCTTTGAAGGACCGACGGTTCTGTTCCTTGCTCTAATGCGGTTGACAAGTCTGCGGAAACCAGCACCATGGTTTCGACACCAGATCCTCGTCTTTTGTTGCCATTCTTTAATTATCTCGTTTTAGTTTACCAAATTTATGAGATGGATTTTTTGAGGCAATGAAAACTATGTTGTTCAATTTATTCCGTTGTGGAAGATTTTCCCATTCTTTTTTTTCCTTAGTTTTCCTTGCATCTTTTCGTTGGCTTAATACATTAAATCCCGATTCTTTGAAGAATGTTTGGGTTTGAACTGTCAAAATATTGCCATTTGTCTTCTCCCTCTTTTTATCAGATTTACCATGTCGTAATTATTGTCTTTGACTGATTCTCTTCAAAATATCTTTAATGTCTTTGACGGATGACGGAAACAATTTCATCAATTTTGCCGTCTGTCTCTGAAAGTAATCTGCCAGTGTCGGTTTTGTTTAGAAAGAAATCTACAAAGCCTGAGCTATTTTGCTGTGAAAGATTTATTGGTAGAAAGTCACAAAGTCTGTAATAAACCGACCGCCATCAACTCTCGTTTAATGTAATTTTCATTTATGATAAAAAAATATCACTTCTGTTTTATGACACTTTTACCCGTTTGCTCATTTATCGTTCCGCGTTCTTTTGTTCCCAATTGGAAGCCGAAAATTCGGAGTAAGAGAAAATGAAATGAATTCCCAAATTATTTGAAATCCCAAAATATATTAATTTGAGTTCCATGCATTAGTTGACATCTACTGTTTAGAATTTCGTGTATTACGTTTAATAGATGCTTAATTCCAATGAACTAACACACACGCTTTCTAGTGATTCATGGTAGAGCATAGAGTACAAAAGTGTTTGATGTCATTTTGTTTCCTTTCTCTCACAGTGTGCAATCGAGATATATCTTCCAAGAACAGGCGGTTTTTAATTTGCATTTGCAACCCGTATCATGAGTACTGATCATTCAATCCAGCTTCCCTAAGTTTCTCTTCCTAGTTTTTTTTATTTTTGACCAACTTTTCTCGCTAAATTGCTTTCGTTTGTTTGTTTATAATTTTTTTGTGTATCTTTCACTTTTGAGTGAAAAAAAACTGCCAAGAATCATCGATTCTAGTATTCCTGATATATATCCAGCTTCTCCAACTGTTTCGACCACCAGGACAGCATTAGGGCATACCCGAATGAGAAGGAAAAGAAGGTATGTCTTCAGGGTACGAATATTAAGTCGCCTCCTTGCTGGGTTCTTAAAGCAATGCTTACAAGTTCATTTGATAGAATAGAAGATTAGTGTGTGAAATTATCTCATAACATTTTAAGTTGTTTGGTTGCTGAATTGTGACACTTGAATAATAACATTTGTGAAATTATTTCTTGCTTTTATTTCTCTTTGTTTGAAAAGTGGTTTACACCTAAGGAATATTGGGGGACAGGGATGATCACTATTGTACAAATTGTCGAGTGCATCTTGCCAATGCCTCTGGTAACAGCTTTAGTTAACCTGCTGAACCGTAGACACTTTCTTGCTTTACAAACCCAGACAGAAAACTTAGAGAAAGTGCTTTTTTTAATGGAAACGAACGAGTTATGTAGTTTTTAAATGTGGTTATGCGTGTTTAATTTGCACGTGTGATGGCATGTTTTGTAACACTATCCAAAATTAAGCTCATTGCCTCCAAATCTATTCCATCAGAATAAACTAGTGTCCTTGCGTTGGACATTTCAGTCCTGTTTGGAACTCTAGCATTACACTACTTCGAATTGATGTTTTGTTGCAGGAATACTCGGTACTTTTATTCAGTCTCAGCCAATCGTTCTCAGTGGTACCATGGGTAGACTCACGCCTGTTATCCGGAGGAGCGGCACGTCCCCCGGCCTGAGTGTAGATAGGAAAGTACTGGGTCGACTTGAACTCATGGACAGGGCTTGGAGAAGCCTATCTCTATTCCTCTTTATTACATACCCTTGTCTTCTCCTTTCCAACTTTCCTCTTAGTCTTCAGAGAGGTTCTGGCTGCTCGGCGTACTTTCTGCACCTTACCATAACCCCCCGCAGAGGGTACCATGTGTATAGCCTGTTACACCTAGTACTTGGAGGAGCGCTTTCTCTTCGTCCCTCTTAGCACCCACTTTTTTTCTACTACTCTCCCCTCTCTATTTTCTCTCGGCTTAAGGACCTAACCAGCTTACCTCATGCCGTGTCAGGAGAGAGGCTTTGGAACCTCTTTAAACAATGTCCTTTAACGTAATCAGGTCGCAAGAGACCAGGACTTGAGGATACCCGGGCGTGTGGGAGCGATTAAAAGGAAGCTCGGTTTTGCTCCAATAACCTGTGCCTAGAGGGTTGATCAACTTGCGGCCGTTCTCGAGTGCATATGGTTTTACTTGTTGGTTGTCATGGCAACTGAATGCCTTGACTTCAGATCCTAGCAGTCTTCTCGACGATTAGTATGTCATATAGTAAGGAAATCCACCCTGTCACCGTGCCTTTCTGGCATCTCATTCGTGAGCTGTTGCTTTGGGGAGAGACCGGTTCACTGGGCAATATCTGATCGCTGTTCAGGTGTGGACCCCGTTCTTTAGACTACCCAGGGCTGGAGACCTGAAAGTTGGAAGACCTGAGGCGAGATAGGTGTAAGCGGCTGGAAGCATAATTTAACCCACTAATTTCTTCTCCTTTACTGTGTTTGGTATTCTCGGTTGTTGGTAAATTTTTCACAATTTAAGATAAAGTCTCCCACCCCCCCACCCAACCTTGAAGTTGGGTGGGGGGATGGGGGATTTGACAACATACCTCTTACTGGTGGAAGGTTCTCACCACTCCATTGATAAAGGGACTTCTTTCTTAACTACTTTTGCAACTGTCCCCGGTCCCCACCCTTGTCCTTTCTCCAGGTCCCTCCAACTTTCTAGCTGAAAGGGCGTTTTCCCCCTCATGTCCACGGGTGAGGCGAATTTCCCTTCACCCCCATCTTAGAGTCTCCCCTGCATGATTCTATTTCTGAACCAGTGGTGGCCCATCCTTCCCTTTCACCAAGTCCCGCCAAGCTGGCAATGATTAGAAGGCCAAATTCGAGCGCTCCCGTGGGGAACGACTCGATACCCCCTTAGAGTGATTAGGGGTGCTGGGTCCTGTCGGCCCGTCGGCAGCCACTGTATTACTCTCATGCGTCCTCAACTTGTTGGGGGCTGGCGTGTCTTCCCCCCTTCCTTCCAAATGGAGGTCGGCTCGCCGTCCCCAATGGCGTTCGCTACAGGCCAGAGGCCTATAGAATCCCTGGTCGAGATCCCAGATACCTTGGGGGGAATGACCATTTGGAGTCCTCTCCTGAATGGAAAAATACCCAGAGGTACCCCCTTCCCAGATGGCATGGTTTTCCCTGGGGTCGAACAAAAACTCGTTGAGGGACACGCTAAACCAAAGCCCTTCATTGTGCAAGACTCTCCTGAGGTGTCACGCCCCCTTCCCTCGAGAACTCACGAGGAGAGGAGGAACATCGTCCCTCGGAAGGTGCCCCCTTGTCAGTCATGGACGTCCCCATTTAGGAGGGAGGACATGACTGTGGCTGGATCGTCTGACCTTAGGACCCTTTCCGGGTTTGCAGAGAATAGGGTTCGATCACCGACCTCCTCTCCTAAAAAGTAAAGGTAAAAACACATCAAACTAGGAGAGTCCTCTCCTTCGGCGGGGATGGGGTTGGGTGGACAGGTCACCCGTCGTTTCAGCAGGTAACCTGCCTATGTCTGTCTCGTTCAGTCCCGAAGACGGTCATGAAATCATCTTCGGGGGTTTCTCAGGCTGTTACAGGAAAAAAGGATAGCACCAAAAAAGCCAGGGTTACCACGACGCCCAATGTTGGACGGGAGACTGATGCGCGGAAGCCTCGAAAAGAGGGACCCTGGCTTCGGAAGTCACCCAGGTTCCGAGGCAAAGTGAAGTTAAGACACATGGCGAGCCCAAACTCCGCCGAAAGAGAGCCTTCGAAGGCCAGCAGCTCCCGGAGTTTCGAGTTCGGGAAGCATACGGTCATGAACGCGAGGGTCTTCACATCGAAGAGGGCCCCGCATCTCCTCCGGGCAGGCCTGGAGGGCATACTCCTTCTATGGAATTAACGTTGACTCAAGGCTAACTGTGAGGAGCTGCGGAAGCTATCTTTTTACAGATTAGATTGAGTGCATGCCCCTGCCCACGCTCCAGCGGCATAAAGGTTTTGTGACCCTACCACCACGGAATTGGGGTCGAGCAGGAGGAGGATGCGCGATTTAAACTCGGTGTGATACCACCGTTCTTTTATATCCTATAAATACCTCCTTTCAGGCACTGACTACAGCTGCACCTGGATAGTAGGTATACTGTTATTTCTGTGTACATTCCACCGTCAGCCGACTTCGACGCGGTGGACTTCCGCCCGATCATAGCACGGTTGCCGAAGCACTTTCACGTGCTCGGAATTTAAAGGGTAAAGTCCATCTCTTGCGGCACTGCCGATCAATCCCAGGGGTCAGGTTTTTGTCAACCTGATAGACGTGGTGGAGATTCTTTTCCTGTTTTTACACAGTGCGGCTTCCCCAAGTTCCACTCTACGTTGAATACTCTTTTTCGACTGGAAAATGCCGTCTGCGAGGCCTTCCTCCGTATACAGCACTACGGCACGCTGTTTTTCTATCTGGAGATGTCCTATGATACCGCATGGCGATACAACTTCATGGAGATTCTCTACATGACGGAGACGAGGGGACACCTCCAGACGTTTATTTCTGAGTTTCTGTGAGATCGATTCCGCGTACGTCCTTTCCGGCCCAATAGGGCAGGAAGAGGGCCTCCCGCAAGGAAGTGTCCTCATTGTCACACTCTTCGCCCTGAGCACCAATGGTATCACCTCGATGCTACCGGAAGGTGTTCTCGCTACGCTCTCCGTAGACGAACTTTCGATCTCTTTTGGTGAGACCCAGATGCCAACTCTGAAGCGTCAACTCCAACAGACATTGAAGCGTCAACTCCAACAGACATTGAACCGCAACTCTAGTTATTCCGAAGTGCACAGGTTTCGGTTTTCCTTGTCCAAGACTAAGGTGATGCTCCACCCTGCCCCAGACTTGTTTTAAAATGGGGTTCGCCTGGAAATGGTAGACTCGCACCGTTTCCTTGGTCTTGTATTTGACCCACGCCTCACCTGGGAGGTTCATATTCGCAGCCTTATGATCTCTTGTACCCGTGCCATGGATATTCTTCGTTCCGTGAAGTTCAGCACCTGTGGCGCTGATAGGGCTACTGCCTTGCTTTCCTATCGATCTTTTCGTTCGAAGCTTGTCTACAGATGCGAGTTCTATTCATCCGAGGCCGAGCGTGTACTGCGGAAGGTGGACTGAATTCACGACAACGGTCTACGCCTGGCGACCGGTGCTATCCGCTCGTCCCCTATTGAGAGCCAACTTGTCGATGCTGGGGTGATACCACTTTGCGCCGTGTACAGTGCATTATGCGCCTGTACGCGCGAACCGGGGGCCTCCCTCAGTCGCCAACGGCTGTCAATGCATCCGCCGAGAGACCCCAGTCATACCTTAAACAAGGGGTGGGGAAACATTTTTGAGCTGTGAGCGAAAATTTCTAATGAAAGAAGTCGGCGGGCGATAAATAAAATTTAACTCTTGTATATTGACTCTTGTATCTTTGTAAATGTTGAATTTATTACATGGTGCGAAATATTCATGCATTAATATATAAACAAAATAAACGCATCTTTATTTACTGCCAGGGGGAGATGAAAATTGGGCTCGCGGTACAGATTTCGCCTGCGGTCGAGGGTTTTCCCACCCCTGCCTTAAGCTCTTTGGCTTTAGTGCAGTTCTGGTTCTGCCCCCCCCCCCCCTAGAAGATACCACCTTTGACTATTTGTCACCTCGCCTCTGCTCCCAAAGCTTTTACAGCGCTGGGAGTATTGATTTCGGCTTTTTGAACCACACTCCGTGTCACACTGGAATCTTGCCAGTGTATACGCATAGCTTCAAGTCCCAAGAGCGGATCGGTTTCCACGCCGTGCCCTCTCTGTTTGAATTTGAAGTCAGCGGGGCTCTGCCAGGTGCTGGCTGCGTCTGTTTTCACGGCCGAGCTGGTTGCAATACACCGCTCGGTACGGGAGATAACGCGACGTGCCCTGTTCAGAGACGGGATTGTGATTCATAGCAACTCCCAAAGCGCCCTGAGTGCTCTCGGGGCATTGGAATCTCCGCATCCCCTGGTTCGCCCTATTCGTGACCCCACGGTTTTGGCGAGCTGGGTTCCTGGACATGTGAGAATTGCGGGGAATGAGGGTACCAATGAGTCCCTGAGGACTGGTCGACCAGACCACCATTTCGATTTTCCTCACACCGATGACATTTCAGGAATCCGGGCTTCTTGGCAAAGAAGATGGGAGATGGTCGAGGAGGACTTAAAGTTACGTGTCATTGTGCCGTGACTGTTCCCATCTACCTCTCAATGCCGCGACGGCTTCAGCCTGCTTTCTGTCGTCTCCGAATTGGACACACTCGCGGGACGCACCACCATTTGATGGAGCGCTCGCCTGCGCCTTATTGTGACGACTGTGTTGTCCTTCAGACTGTTGGGCACATTCGTGTTGAATGTCCAAGTCTGGGTGATCTTCCCCCACGTTACCTGTCCCGGTACCTAGTCGAGCGGGGTCGCTACCACTTGCTCCTTGTACTTGGCATGGAGTCGGCGCAAACCCGATTGCTGAATTGTTGATTTGGGGGAGGAGCCAGCTTTCCTCCATTGTTTATAGTTTTGTGTTGGGTACACCTTCGGCTGCTGCAACATGCCTTTCTTTTAGTTTTATTTTTGTTGTTGTAGCTTGGTTGTTTTTGTCTTCTTTTTTTTTGGGGGGGGGGGGTCCTGTTCTTCTTTTGGATTTGGTTTTGTTTAGTATAGGATAAATACTTTTTTCGGGAACTATCCCTTTGGTGTGCCAGTCGCCAGATTGGTTGATTTTTTTTTCAGTCATTCATTTGAATTCCATTCTTTCAACATCTACACTAATGAAGGATATTCGAAAATGCATCTCAATGTCTGCCTAGCAATAAATTTTCACTTCCATTTTATGTATTTTTTTTGTTTGGATTCTAAGTTCGCACTTTTGAATCAATGCGTCTCTTTTATGAACTTTTTGAAAGTTAGGGCTCCTTTCGCTCTCCAGAATATAAATTTGATAATGATTATTTGCCCTCATCCTTGCCGTCATCGATCTCAGTTTCCTTGATTTGTCCTTTCAGATATGTAGTTGTTTCTCCCTGTCCTCTCATGAGTGTAGTATTTGTGTTCGGCAACGCCAACGCTGTTCGTTACCCATTAATTCAAAATGCAAGTCTAGGGGGTAAGACCCTCCCACTAAGTTGTTCATTATTAAAATATTCACTGCGTAGAGAACGGCTTAGGAACCCATATTGTCCCCCCCCCCCCCATTCACACACACGATAGAATCGCTACGAATTTTAGCTGCAATGAAAGGGATTTGGGTTTTGTGAGAAATTTAGTGTTGTGGAATTATCGAATTTTTCGAGTTTTTTTCAGTTGGATTCGGAGAGGATTGTGACATAATTTATCAGGGTAAGTGAGTGTATAAGGGTAGGGGTTTTATTGATTGTAATTATACATCTTTATGACGCCACAGTGAGCCGTGCCTTATCTTATGGCTTATATCCCTTCCAACTCCATAATGACGCTTATCATGATTATTGCTACCGTAGAATAGAACGAGCCTTTTGTGAGACTTTTGCTTCCTGTGTGGAAGCTTTCTTCGCACTTCTGAAATGTGCCCTGTGTGATGACGAAGTTTACTTTAGTCCTTGTCATAGAATATTTAATAACTATGCATTTTTGTCCATTTTTTTCTTTTACATACCAAATCATTTCTTCATGGTGGAGTGGGTAGCCTCGAGTACCTCTTCGCAAATCATAACTAGGTCAACAGACCTAAGTCGCGTGCTCTCAATTATTCTGACTTATGACCTTACGACCTTCAAAACTTTCAATAGTTCCCGGACTAACCTTGGAAGGACCTTGGCAATCATATCATTCGAAAAAGAATATAAAACAACAGAAGGGTTTCAAATTTCGTTAGAATCGGCTTAATATTTACGATGTGATTGCCAAAAGAAACATTGAAAAGTAAAATGGTTACCATCCGACCGACGACCTACGGGCTCACTTAGTATCTTAATGAGTCGTGGTGCACGCGACTAAAAATATCTCTTTTTTTTCCTAGTATGATCGATCCCAAATACCGTCTCCATGATAATGATTAATTTTAATCAACATAAGAAAAGTCAATTCTGCGACCCTTTTTCCGTATCCTCCAATTTCCTATTTTGCAAACCTGTTTCATGTATCAGGAACACCTTTTAATCTGTTTATTTTTAGAGTTGCACACGCAATTTGTTTTTTCTTTCATACTGTAATAGCAGTGCTATTTTCGCCACACATTTCATCTAATATTTTTTAAGTTCTTCACCTCACAAAATTTTAAACATTCGATTAATTAAAATATATTTATTTTGTTATTGCAAGATGGATGTCGCCATTCATCTTGATGCGACATTCTTTATGTGTTTGCTGTCACTTGAATCTGTGTAGAAGACAACATTGGCCCCTTTTAAACATATTTTACCATCTCATCGTCTATTATTAAGCAAGATGACCAAGCGTACGTTTCACCCAGATCATCATTTTATGTTTAACGCTGAACTTGGTCAGTGTTTTCTTTTCTTATACAAGTTTTCTCGTTTCTAAATTTCCTTCGTGGGTGAGTGTGTGGATGAGGTGAAAAGTAACGTCTGCTTGAAGATGAGGTTCTTTTCGTTAAAAATGATTGGTTTCTTTTGTTAGCGCATTTAATCAGCTTAAATGAAGTGCTAATTATTTAATGGCATCGCTCTTTTGGAGGCTTTTGCCTGACGTCCTCTAGGTTGCCATTTTAACTTTTCTTAAATCTTTGTTTGTGTATTATACTCTCGGAGAGGTTTTATAAATTAGATAAAGAGAATTCATGTAATGAACGAAGAAACTTTCATAGTGATTGGTTTGCAACATTTCGTACTGTTTGTTTTGTTTTTATCCTCTGACCTCGGACACAATAGGCATTTTTAGTCGCGAGGGGGGCTGCTTCTCACTATGTCGGTCGGTCCCCGTTTTTCTCTTTTTGTTTTGGTAATAACATTGTAGCTATTCGGTCTATTCTGACAAAATTTGAAACCCTTATGTTGTTTTACATTCTATTTCGAATGATAGAATTACCAAGGTTTTGCTAAGGTTAGTCCAGGAATTATTGAAAGTTTTGAATGTCGTAAGGTCATAAAATCAGAATAAGTGAGAGCACTCGACTTTTTGGTCTGCAGACCGTGTTGTTGGGATTCTTCGCGATTTCGTTTTTGAGGCACGTCCTTAGATGATCCAGACAGAAACGTATGATAGATTCTCCTCTTCAAACCATCATCATTGAACTTTGAGATTAGTTTACAAAAAAGTAAAAAAAAAACAATCATTAAAAAATTCGTGACGAAAATAACCTTTTGAGAATGGTGGAGTGTGCTTATACCTCATAGGCGATCATATTTAGCTTAATATTTGGCCAGCACGTGACTGCACAAGTTATTTGTACCATTTTAATGAGCATTTCTAGGAAAATACCCCAAAAGTTTGCATTATCGCTGCTCTCATACCGAAGATTACTAAAAGGAAAAAGATATTGAAGTCTGAGACCACTAGTAAAAATGTTCCATATAAGCGCCTATCCTGCAAGATGTGGTACCTTTATCGATTGGATTTAGTAAAATGACTAACATTTTATTCAAATAATTTATTATCTTTAGAAATTACCTTCCAATTTCCTCTTTTTAACCATGGTTGACTTATTTCATTACTTTAGATTCTGCTGTAATCTGTTTGTTGTTGTTTTTTTCATCTGAACAATTTACAACTGTAGACATTAAAAACTGAACCATATTCCATTTTTTTTTAAACATCCAGCGCAAGATTAGTATTTCAAATATCACAGAAATCTCTCTATTTTGTTGTACTCCTCGCCCTTATTTTGTACTGTGACTAGATATCACAATAACGCATGCATCATAATACTGTTGATAATAGCGGTAGCATTCAAAAAGTCTCGTATAAATATTGTATGCAGCCTGTATGTTGATATCATGTTACTGCCTCGATTATTTAAAATGACAATTCAAGTGCAAGACTCAGTTTCCATTGAGAAAATTCCATTTATCAACATCCACTTATAAGCGTTTGGAGTGCTACTCACTTATTACTTTTTCAATGGAGTTTTAAATTACAACTCGATCAACCGTGCTCAGTTTCCCCGACTTGTTTCCCTTTGCGGGTGAATCGCCATCGTCCCAGTAAGGAATTTCCTGTAGCAAATTTTTGTCTTACCGGATTATATCTTCACTCTAAGTAGAGAAGCGGCCAGTCGGAAAAGAAAGAATCGTTCGGGAATGGTACAGAATTTTAGCCTCCCACTCCGCTGATATATGTGTACGGGAGGCTTAATCCACTCGGCAATTCTTGAGCCTAAGAAGACTCGCCTCACTTCACACTCACCACGCTATAACTATTTTTTCTATGTACCGCGCGTATGTTAACATACAAGACGTGAGAAAGGACGGATGTTCATGCAATGGTGGAGTTAGGAGAAAGGAAAATGCGTGGATGCTACATAGCCAAAAGAGTAAACCCGTTTGGGGGTTAACAGTCGGGAAGGGGAGTAGGCAACATTTCCCAACGCGAGCTCGTCTCGTACTTAAGACGGGTCCTATAGTGAACACATGTGGCCCTCAGGGTGGGAAAGAACATATGTCTGCCATATGGGGTCAATTACGTTATATTATTTTTCTCCTTTTGGGGATGTTTCTCATCTTTATTCCCATTTCTTTAAGCCTTTCCTGTTGTCCCTCCCTGTCTCCCCAGTGCTGTTGAGCGACATCCCAAATCTTCTTACGCTTCACCTCGACCGGGCAGCTCAACATCTCATTTTTGAGGCAAGAGAACAAATTCTTTGGCCCAAAGTCATTCCTTAGGATTATTCACATTCATTTCTAAGGATAGAAATGTATTTTTCTAAATCACTGTTATTAGTAAAATCTGCCCTGATTTTCGATTAACACCTTTTTTTTGAAGAGCCCATCTGGCGACTGATTACTACAAGGAAGAGAAAGGGCAGAGGCTCTTTGTCCATCGTGCTATCGGTCCATGCTGCTTCTAAATTTGGGCCACGGGAAGGAAGGCGAATCTGACTCGCTATCTTGGCATGTTAAAATTAGGGTCGGTATTCTTGATGGCATGCTTATGTTAGTTATGATATTCTGGTTCACTAAATAGATGGACCCCAATCTAACCTAGGATGAAAGGTAGAGCTAAAAGGAGGCATTTTTGTTCTCCCTAATCCCCCATTGATTCAAATTGCTGGTAAGAATCTTGCAAACGCACCTACCATCTTTAAAGTACCTCGGTAGGTACTTCTCCGGTGATACACATTTGGATGATGAAATACAGAACCGCATTAAACAAGAAGCAGTATCCTTCGGTCAAATCTCTACAAGTGTCTATCAAAATAAAGACTTGAAATTAAGTACTAAGATGACCGTCTACAATGCGGTGTGTCTATCATTTCTCCTGTCTGGCTGTGAAACATGGACTTTTAGACTTTGGGGGGGAGGCCGGCCTTCTCCCTTTTATTTAACCTGTTTGTTTTGGGTTTTTTTTTATTTTGTTTGTTTTCCTTATAGGTCGCACGTTCCTGCGCCGGAGGGACCTCCCCCCGACGCAGGAGCTTGCTTCCTGCTCGTTGCCTTTTTCCCTTTTTTAAAAATGTTTAGTGTTGTTTGTTTGTTTGTTTGTGTGTTTTTGAATCTGATTTTAAAGTAGCCTAGTACTAGGCATGTTTTTAATACGGTGACTAATGCCCAAGTAGGCAGTCGCCAGATGAGCTCTTTAAAAAAAAAAATAATCCTCCCCGCATGGTCAGTTCCATGATGGAAGGAGAGCAGCGGGTGGTCCCAAGCTCTGATTCAAAGATAACATCAAGAATAGGCTGAAGAAATGCATGGTTGACCCCTTCAAATCTGGAGGAATCGGCTTCAAACTGGGTGAATTGGAGACGACACATCCATGAGAGAGGAAATCATCTTGAAGCCAACCGACGAGACCATCAACATGATAAGAGTGTTCGCCGGCGTGCGAGACAGCAAGAGCCATCACCCCAACTTCCCCTAAATTTTTAATGTCTTACTTGTGGCAGGCGATGCTTATCCAGGATTGGCCTGTACAGTCACCGAAAAAGCCATAAAGACATAGATAGGAGTAAGAGAGAGAACGTGATCATCGGACCCGATGGACTACCTTAAGCATATACTCCCATTTTGCTTTTATTCACTTATTAATAAAATTCGCAATGTAAATAAATATGTCCGCGTTATTGGGTTTGGCTGGTCGGTGAGTATGTTGCCGTACTCTACCATGAACTTCGTGAAAGGCGTGGTTTATACGATGGAACTCGTGGACTACTCCATAAATGACATCACCTTAGCTGGCTGATCATGGAGCGGTCAAGGTCGAATGTGTGATGAGAAAACATGGAGGCGCTTCGAGACCCACCTCTACACGCTTTGTCACTTTCGATGGTGACAGGCCTTCTTTAGTCGGTGGGTTCGGGTTGGTATCGCTACTGCGTGAAAGAATTCCTGCCACAGCCGCAGACGTGGTACTAATACCACCGCTTCGGTCATACGAATCGCTCATGTAGACGTGCAAAATCGGGTTTACCTGAAGTATGTGTAAGTTGCTGGACATGGCAGTACACGATAAGTCTTTATCGTGTATGGCCAAGTGTGTCAATTGCAGAGAGCCGCACTTTGCTTTTTTAAAGCAATGTGGTGCTTATCTCCTCGAGAAGGAAATCCTGGCCCTGTATCGTCTCGCATTTCGCGAGGCTTAGGACTTGGTCCTGGCGCCCCCATCGTTGCCTGAGATGTCTTATGTTTTAATTTTAAAAAGGTCACCCTCTGCTCCTGGTTCCTCTTCCAACTTGCAGGCGTGCTAAATTGTCTCAACCCGAAATCTGTGCTAACTGCTCCAAGGCTTTATAGTATAAAGCCGTATCGTGTCAGACCAAGTGTGTAAATTGCTCGAGCCGCTCCATGCTTTTTCGGAGCAATGTGACTTGTACATTTTTAAAAATGTCCTGGCTTGCAGACTGAATCTCTTTTCGAGAGTCCATGAAATTGGTCGTAAAGCGCCTTTCGCCACCTTTGACTTACTATACCTCTCAGATTAAGAAAACTCCCTTTGCTGTTGTCCTTTCCAGTCTACGAACACGGTAGCTACTGCGTCCCGTATGTACTCTTGTGCTGGTTCTACCTCTCACGCGCGCCACCCTGGTAAGACTGGCTTCAATATGGGCTCTTGTCCCGCCCCCGCACAGGGCGCCACACTTGTGCTACCTCCTCAAAATTGGTCGCTACACTTCTCAATGTTTCACACCACCGTGAGTATCGCCTTCGAATTTCTTGGATACACGCCGTGTCACGCAGGAACTGTGCCATTGTACACTCATGACTCATAATAAATCCAAGAAAAGGTCGACTCTCATGCTGTCTCTTCATTATTTAAACTCGGTGGGGTTTGGGAGATTTCCAGTCCTTTCCCGACACGAAACATTGTTATCTCTCCCACCCCCGGTTCGCAATATTCGTTAGTCCACGTATGCTGCGAGTCTGGAGAATGTCGATATTGTATTCTGTTGACTTCTTGGACATTTAGCGTTCCCGGAAAATGATCGCGCTGATGATGGCGCCAAACAGTCTCCGACAACTGGGCACCGAATCAGGGTTTCGCTCTTTCCCATTTTATCTACATGACATAAATAAAGGCCACCCTTCGTGTTGCATGGCAAAGAAAATGGGAGACTGACGACGGCGATCTAAACTTGCCTGTCATTGCGGCACGGTCTTTCCTCTGGCCCCATCCACTAATACCTTGACATCTTCAGCCTTTTTCTCTCGCCATTGAATCTTACACATTCACGAGAAGCAGCGCCATTTGATGGAGCGTTCCCTAAAACTTACTATGACGAGATCTTAGTCCACCAAACTGGCCACCACATTCGTGTAGAATGCCCCACTCTTAGGGATCTTCGCGCGCGGTAACTTTCTGATACCGAGGCGAGTTCGTGCACACGCGATTGTGGCATTATTAATTTTTTCAAGGAGATTGGCTGCTTCCATTGTATTTAGGCTTTTTTTTGTTGTTGAATTTACAGTATGTTCGGGTCCCTCAGGGAGGCGAGCCTCCCTCTTGCACTTATCATGACTTTTATTTTTTGTAGTGTTAGGATTTGTTTCGTTTTGTATGCTATTGATTTGTTGTTGATTCTTTTTTTCTATTCTGTTTTATTTAATAAATTTTAATATAGGCTAAGTAAAAATATGTTAGTAACCATGATCTTTGTAAATTAAATTTAGGCTATTGAACATTCCCCCAAAAGGGTGATGATGAAGTGATCCAATGTTATATTTAATAATTAAAAATTTCTTTACCTCCACCAAATAGCCTCTCTCTAGCGGCATCCTATTTATTCACACTGAATCACGCTAATAGCTTGGTAGGGAAAGCTAGGATTTCTCGGTTCTCTGTGAATTAATTTTGATGGACTTTTCCCAGCTTGTCTGCACAATATGACAACATTATTTTATGTTTTCATTATGCTGCGTTAGTTTTATGATGAAAAATTTCAACAGTCATATCCCTTAAAATCGGACATTACTTTGTCCCAACCTGATACATGGCCTCAGTAGACAACCGAAATAGACATACTGAAATTGAGAAGCGAAAGAAGGGGGGGGGGGGAGGGAATGAAGAATATTGGAAATTGCTCCTAAATTTTAGCTTCAAACATCATTTAGACGTCTTTCAAAATACAAGGTTTTGTACTTTTTCATGCGAACCTCTCCTTGAGGCTACTCCAGTATAAAATTAGTTTTGCTATGTCAATTTTCTCTTTATTTTTCACTCTGACTTTAATTTTATTTTTACGGTTATCCACCTTTCATTTTTCCTATTGAGCGAACTTAAGGACGTTAGGATCAGTTTCTCTTTTTTCCTCTAATAAATGCCAGGCAATTTGCAAATCGAGATATTGAGTTGAAAAAGGACGACTGTCACAAGTCACTCATGTGCCCTGAACCAGGGATATACACTTCCTCCAGGACTCATGGGACCCCAGATCTCCGATTAACATCCCTGGGCCAATTATTAAGATCTCAAAATACAAACACGCTTCCCAATCTTCATTTTATGAAGAAAATTGGAAAACTTTTGGCGCGGAAAAGCTTTTAACAAACTCACTGTTCAAGCGATAATTTTACCCTTGGTTATGTGACTTCTAGAACCGACGAAACATTTTGCTCCTGAATTTATTAATGGATAGCGAATAAAGAATGCATGCGATTATTAACTTTTAACTAAGGGTCGTCTCCAAGCAAGAGGGTTTATTTTTACTTGAGCTTCCCTACTTTCGACATTGTGCTGTGTCCTTCCAGACACAAAGAAACTACGGCTGGTGAATTTTGTTGAATTAGTTCTCACCCTTGATTTTTTTATATTATTTTTCCAATTTTTCCATTTCATATTCACCCCCCCTCCCCGCCTTCTCCGCAAATATACAGTATAATGGTTACTCGTACATTAATACTTATACACACCCACGCCAACGAACGCGTGTATTTTAATATACATTTGATGCAAATAGATGTCTTCATTCGCTCTTTTCCTCGGGGGGAGGGGCAAGTTTTTAAGAAGCATACTTGCTCGCGCCCTATTTCACTGCCCTTCTCGATAACCATTCGGGTCATGGAAGCGGCGGTACAGCCCACGCTCAGGACCGACTGCGGCACTGCGACCAGTGGCCCTCCGGTGTCTGCGGTGATGCCTCCCGAGCAAAAGGATTGGCCGATCGATGGCGCGCGGGCTGTTACACCACACACTATAATTGGCCGTGAGGCCATTACGCCCCCCCCTTTGGAACTCCTCTGCCATCACGCATTGATCGAGACGACAGGCCGATGCGTAATAATAAGGCGATGCCATCTTGAGGCTGAAACAGGGCGCCTTAATACATAAGAAGTATCCACCACCATCCTTATATGTTTGCGAATATTGACTTAAAATAGGTTTGCTGCAAACCCTCCCCTTAAAATCCCGGTTTTTAGGGTTTCCTTTCCCCTTTGTCAATTTGCAAGCTATTCGGTCCACTTTAGGGCCCTTCATTTTGAGGTAGACGGGGGACGTAGTAAGGGGTATCAATATAACGGCCTGTCACCATTTCGTTCCTTAAAAAACAAATATTACTTAAGGACTTTATTCAATAAGGTTCCCTAGCGTCCAAGGACGGGTTTTTTTTGTTTTGTTTTTGTTTTGTTTTTCCAATTCAGCTCATATCACTATGTATACATTTTCCTGTCCTTAACATCCCCCTTCTCAAAAAGAGATGAATCCGTTGGTTTTCGCCTCTTATTTTGGGGATAATGAATGTTTCTGGAGGGATAAGGTTACTTGAAAAGGGTTAAGGTACCGTCCTGGATCACAACATCTTCCAAAGGTTTCAAAAATTGGTGTACGGTAACCTACAGATATAAACTACGTCAGGGTAAAATGTATTCAAATTTGAATGAATAAAACGAAAGCTAATAAGAGATAGGCAGTTTACGAGGAAAATTGAAGTGTCCAAAATAATCAGAACGACAGCGCATTTTTTTAATTGGAATATAACTATTAAATTATCTGTGGAGGACAGTTGTACAATTTATAAATAATTAGTTAGTATTTGGTGTGAAAGCCTTAATTCTCGATGATGTTTTGAAAGCTCCCGCCAACAGGAACGAACCAACTATTGACAATGGCGCAGAAGTCTTCGTCCATTCATCTTGAAGAATTTGCCAGAGTTCTTGAACTATTTTAGGATTCCTCGTTCTAGACGTCTCTACGAGTCTTACAAACATTTTCAATGGGATTCAGCGCTCTCTCCCTCTATATGCCCCCTCCCTCCCTTCCTATCCCCCTTCCTCACTATCCCCCATCTACCCTTTTTCTCACCCTCTATCCCCACTCCATAACCATTATGTCCCCGTTTTCTCCTCGAAAGGATCAAGACGTTGATGGGATCCAATGTGCGCGCGTCGCGGGTTGGACATCACGAGGGCGAGGAATTGCGGCCAGATTTAATAGCAGAGACGAAAGCCCAAAGCGATTTCGGAGGATGTATGGAAGAAGAGCAGCTGAAAGAGGAAGTTGATTGACAGGCGAAAGTACGAGGGGCGGTCAATAAGTTTGGCGAATCGGTAGGGCAAAACAGAGGAAGGGGGATGGCTGTTTGTGGGGGTGTTAGGACAAGTTATGACAAGTCAGGACCTGCAGCCGCACGTTCCTGCCTCGTCTATTTAAGAAGCCGTAGCTGATCGTAGATCGTCAGTCACAAATTTTTCAACAATGGAGAAGGTTGAGCACCGCGCAGTGATCAAATTTTTTACCAAGGAAGGCAAGAATGCAAAAGAGATCCATGAACGCATGGTTGCAGTGTACACCGATACCCCCCCCCCTCCCTCCTTCCTATGCAACCATTGCTCGCTGGAATAGGGAGTTTCGCCATGGTCGTGAGTTCCTTGAAGATGACCCCAGTCCAGGACGCCCGTGAGACGTGACCAACGAGGACAATGTGACCCGTGTGGAGAGGATCATCCTCGAAAATCGACGGGGGAAGGTCGAAGAAATCGAGCGAGAACTTGGAATATCACATGGAAGTGTTATCAACATCATCCACGACAATTTGGCTATGACCGAGGTCTCTGTCCGTTGGACCCCTAGAAATTTCACGCCCCATGATCGACTTTAACGTCGTCAAAGTCCACAAGGCCAGAGTTGCACAAGCTGCCCTGCGCGAGTGCGGATTCGAGGAGCTCAACCATCCTCCCTACAGTCCAGATCTGGCCCCTAGCGACTACCTTTTATTCCGCCAGCTCAAGGCTGCACTGCGTGGACGCCGGGTGGGGACGATGAAGATGTCCAGCTCGCCGTCCAGGAGTGGATTGAACAGCAGTCGGGAGATTTCTGGTTGTTGGGAATTCGAAGCCTCAGGGACAAATGGCGCAAGTGCATTGAAGTCGAAAGTAGTTATATTGAAAAATAATAAAACACTTTTCCTCATATCTCGTTTCCTTATATCCGAATCGCAAAACTTATTGACCGCCCCTCGTATGTTTTTATAGCGTCTTCCCAGTGGTGCTTATTGAACCAACAGATGTAGAAAAGTGATGGTTGTCTTCGAGTTAAAATGTATTTAGGATTTCGCGGACAGTTACCATTTCACATTCTTTCATAAAGGGCAATGTCGATCTGCTAAAATCTGACCAAGTAGTGAGTATGGACTTGCCATTCGTCAGGTATAGGTCATTTCCTCTGGTAGTGAAATATGATTGACGGAATCTGATCCGCAAAACCGATCTTTAGATTTTTTTTTGAATTTTGTGAGGGAAGCCTTTGAATTTAACGAATAAATGCTTAGGCAACTTTGGTGTACTCGATTGTACGAGTTCGGTTTTTGAATAACATCGTGGAAAAGGTTGTGTCTAGATTATGGAAATTGTTTTGACAAAACTCGTCTCAAAAAATAGCGAAATCCAGATTTCGTTTATGCATACAAATGTTCCAACAGTCTCCTTATCGAAATAAGGTAATTTCCATACAAAATGGGGGTTTCTTGTACAAGAAATCGTGATTTGCCGGCCCACTTTATAGAGATTGGAGGAGAGAGATTGCATGATTTGGGAATGTTCGGGCCTGAGTTTGCTACAGGAGTCGCTGTGTTGGGATCCCTGGGAATTTGGGGGGTCCAAGATACGTTGTTCCTATGTACCAACGAGCAGAGCCAACGTTGTTCCTTTGTATGCAGTGATGACAGCCTGCAGACAGCGAGGGGGTAGGGGTTGTTAAAGGTCTTAGGGGAAACAAAGAGAGGCATAATAAGAAAGGTTCATGGGTGGTGTAAAATGGACCTTGACTAGCGCCTTCTTTGGTGTACTCGATTCAAAGCAATAGGGACACCATGATAATCAATTTGTTTTTGCTATTGATTTGGTCAGCTTCGAATCTTGAATAAAATAAATTAAATTCCCTACAAGGGGCCATGTACCAGTGATAGCTTGTATTCCCGCGCGTATTTTTAATATGCAAGGAGGCGCCGAGCGTTCTCTGTTAAGATAGTTTCTAAGTCACAATCTGAATTGCAAATGACCGTCCGAAGAGAGAGAGAGAGAGAGAGAGAGAGTGGAGGAGAGGAGGTATTTCTAACTTTGTGCGCTCTTATCTTCACCCAGCTATTTTCAAATGTGTGTTGAAACCAAATTGTTTCATGATATTCGGCGTTCGCTAACTCTCCTCACCCAAGAATTTAGGGTTAAAGCTGAGGGGCCAAATGTTGCGTTTTCCTTTTAGTCGATCGTAGCATCTCAGTGGTCATCGACACCGTCCCGCGCGTGTGAGGTCACTGGTTCGAATCCCGGTGTAGGCTGATTTTTCTATCATTCACGAGGCGCGCTATTATGACTTACCAAACTCATGCAAGAACCTTAATTTATGCTGGATACTTTCTAATTAAATGTTACCTACTAGCCAACTGAGAGGGTGTTCCTACACCCTATCAGCATAGCACCCAACCACGGCCAAATCTTACATGAACAAACTCCAAACCACACATAACAACGTACTCAGAACATTCAGAGGATGCACACGCAGCACACCGACCCTGCACCCACAAGCTGAAGCATAATTACTACCATTCAAAGTATACATAAGATATGATTGCAACACCACCTGGCAGAACAAAGATCCCCCCCCCCCCACAACCCAGACACGACAAAGAAGCCCCAACACACTACAATAACCTTCCAAATTCAAGCCCCAACTTTACCAAACACTTTCGCACTACCTTCACCCACATACACTTAACACACTATCACCAAACATCTTAAACGAGCCCCCCTCCCTCCCCTAATGAACTAATCAGAGAAATCTTTGGAGAGACCACACGGAGTAATCTCGACTCAAGTTACGCCACCCCACTTATACTTCAAATACCTTCCAGCTTGGGGAGATTTGAGATTGATTAGGTGACGCTTTGGTTAAGTTTGAAATGCCGTGCCTGGTTGTTCAGTGGTAGAGCACCCGACTAGCAATTTGGAAGAGCCGGGTTCGTCTTCCGGGCAGAGTATTTCATTATTGTCCCCGAACATGATTCTTGTCTTCTCAAGTGGGAATTACTTTGCATAAACTCTTCTTGTGTTAAGGCGTCTTCCAAATGTCCCCTTCTCTTGCCTTTAAAACTCAATTTACAGTCTCATGCCCTCATTCACGTCCAAATTTCTCTCGCTTTGTTTTTTTGTTTGTTTTTTTGCACGTTTCTTTGTTTTTAATTTAGCTTAGCATTAGGATTTGAAAGAATTGCGTACTTATGCCCAAGTCAGTAGATGCTCAGTGGCAGATCCAGGATGAAAATGGGGGGGGAGGGGCTAACCTGAATTCCTCCCTCTGCGGAATCTGAGAAAAGGGCATTGATGATTAATAATAGCTTATCTTACACGCATCAGAAAATTATGAATTGTAGTTTTTGCACTTCAACCTAGGTACAATACTGAATTTTAGATTTACCTGTATTTTAGACATGTATCATATAAGATACATTCGATCGCAACGGTTAAAAAAAACTACTGTTTTATATATATTCTATAATATTACATAACTTTTCCTGAATAGCAAAATACAAATATGGCTCAAAAAAGAAATATGAACATAAAAGGGTCTGAAATTTGGTGGCTTCAGCCCCCTAGGCCTCCTGTAGTTGCTAGGTGGGTGATAATAAATAAATAAATATATATATATATATATATATATATATATATATATATATATATATATATATATATATATATATATATATATATATATATATATATATATATATATATAGTAGGAATATGAAGACCCAGGTGATTACACTAATCATTTATTGGCCGGACGTTTCGGACCTTCACTAGGACCATCTTCAGCGACTGTGTCAACTAATGAGAAGGGGAAGGAATATTAACGATAACAATTAAAAGAATGCATTAAATATGGGCTAAAAAAGCGGATGAAGACAAGTTAAAATAATAAAATTGACAATTATTGAGATTAAAGTAAAATCATAAAAATATATTTTATATATATATATATATATATATATATATATATATATATATATATATATATATATATATATATATATATATGTATATATGTATATATATATATATATATATATATATATATATATATATATATATATATATATATAATATATATATATATATATATATATATATATATATATATATATATATATTATATATATATATATATATATATATATATATATATATATATATATATATATATATATATATATATATAATATATATATATATATATATTATATATATATATATATATATGTATATATATATGTATATATATATATATATATATATATGTATATATATATATATATATATATATATATATATATATATATATATATATATATATATATATATATATATATATATATATATATATATATATATATATATATATATATTATATATATATATATATATATATATATTATATATATATATATATATATATATATATATATATATATATATATATATATATATATATATATATATATATATATATATATATATATATATATATATATATATATATATATATATATATATATATATATATATATATATATATATATATATATATATATATATATAATATATATATATATATATATATATATATATATATATATATATATATATATATATATATATATTATATATATATAATATATATATATATATATATATATATATATATATATATATATATATATATATATATATATATATATATATATATATATATATATATATATATATATATATATATATATATATATATATATATATATATATATATATATATATATATATATATATATATATATATATATATATATATATATATATATATATATATATATATATATATATATATATATAATATATATATATATATATATATATATATATATATATATATATATATATATATATATATATATATATATATATATATATATATATATATATATATAT